>PVLC010009600.1:5629-53582 GCA_004027655.1 Graphiurus murinus | reverse complement strand
CTCTCTCTCTCTCTCTCTCTCTCTCTCTCTCTCTCTCTCTCTCTCTCTCTCTCTTCTTTCATGAGGTCCCTTTTCTTTCCTATTGTCTTTCTAGCTTCCACAAATGCGAGAATATCCAGCCTTTGATATTCTGAATCCGGCTGATCTCACATACCATGATGTTGTCTAGTTCCATCCATTTTCCTGCAAATGACATAATTTTGTTCTTCTTTATGGCTTAGTAAAAAACCCATTGTGTAGATATACCACATGTTCTCATCAACTCTTTTTAAGTATACGATTCAATAGCATTAATTACATATACAATGTTGTACAAGCATCACCACTATTTGCAAAACTTTTTTTCACTCCCAAAAGAAGCTCTGTAACCATTAAGCAATAATTCCTCCTGCCCAACCCCATCACACCGAGTCCCTAGAAATTACTAAGCTACTTTCTATCTCCATAGATTTGTCTATACTAGATGTTTCATAAAAATAAAATAGTATACTACACAGGATTTTTAAATGGCTTCTTTCACTTAACATAATGTTTTCAAGGTTGATCCATATCATAATGTGTATCAGAATGTCATTCCTTTTGTTGGCTAAACAATATCACATTGAATGCAAATATTATATTTTGTATATTCATTTGCCCACTGATGGATTGTTCCTCCCCTTTGACTGTTGTGAATCACAATTCAGTGAACATCGGCATTGGAGTATCTGTTTGAGAGTCTATTACGGGTTGTTAATGCATCAAAGATAACAATGGCCATCTTGAAGTGGAACTCTGCTTGATTGTATACACTGTAAGGTATACTTTTCCATAAATCTACATTAGTTCCCACTCTTTTCCCACCCCATTAAAGTTCTTTCAAAAATCACCCCCCAATCTTGTAGTAGACTTATTCAGGAGCTTCTTCTCAGTGCTTCCTTTTCTTGACCACTCCCTAACATGTGACCATATTAACACACCCCTCTTCCGAAATAACAAAAACGTTCATCAGTCAAAGCAATCTCTCTTCCCTTGCCTTCTCTAAGCCAGCTCTTTCCATCTGTGCCACAGGGTCTAGCTGAATAGTTCCTGTGTCTCTAGCTCCCTCTCCTTCCACTTTCTCAAGCCCATTACTTCTCGTGGGATTGAGGTAAACTCTCCTGTGGAGAGTAGTCTTGGATGAGCTGATGCCTATGGAGCTCTAGGCAGCCTAGGGTAAGAAGCACTTGTAGACACCAGAGAAATAGTTGTGATGTTCCTGAATAGAGCTGTTCTGTTTCTGAGAACATGATCTGACTTGTCATACAACAAAATAAGTATTAAGTAGTGGCCCATATTCTAAGAAGATTATCCGGTGAAATGATTTATTACTTTACAAAGGATTAAGTGATCTGCGGGTTTATATCTTGATTTTTTGGTATTGGGGATTGAACCCGAAGGCATTCTACCTCTGAGCTTCATCCTCAGCCCTTTTTTAAATTTTGAAACAGGGTCTTGCTAAGTTACTGAGGGTCTCACTAAGTTGCTGAGGCTGATCTTGAAACTGCAATCCTCCTGTCTCAGCCTCCCAAGTACTGGGATTATAGACATGTGCCCCCATGCCCAGTTCATGTTAATTTCTTAGTGGCTAAACAAATTAGTGAAGTATAGTTAGTGGTTGAAAACCCCTAGAAGCCATTTTCTATTAGAACACTCATAAGACCCCCAGTTGGGGACAGTTAATGTGGCATTCCCCTCATGAAAAAGTTGTCATAGAACAGATTCCAGTAAGTAACTAAGCAGGAATTCATGAGGCAGAATATCCTATGTGGTAGTTGACAAAGCCCAGGTGACCCAAATTGCCTAATAGTGGTGTTGAGACCATTCCACCTAATTCCCCCATGCATCAGAGAAGAGAGAGGGCATCTCTGCTTCTGAGGATCAGAGCCATAACCTGAAAGCCCCACTACAAAGGAATGTTCTATAACATCTTCAGTGAGCTTTCAAATAGTGCATTTCTACTCTTCCACACAGCTTTGCATGTTTTAGTATACAATAGTGTACTTTTCCTCTGTATCTCCAGGTTGAAGCATGCCATGACTTCCTGGACCACTGCAGTGTAACCTGCACATAGACATACCCTAGATTGAGAAACAGACCATGCCTCAACTAATAGAAAAACTCCAGTCTTTTTTCAACATCCCATCATTGTAACTGAGGATGTTTGTAGGCTGGACTCAGCCATAAATATGAATTGGGCATCTCCCTACCCCAGCCCTCTTCCAGGAGATGGCATCCAATTATTCCTGGGGTTTTATGGTCATTAAGTGGGTAAAATTTGGTAGCTTGCTTATTTATCAAGGCACATTTCAAAATGGGCCCTTTTTTTTTTTTTTTTTTTTTTTTTTTGCGATACTGGGGATAGAACTCAGGGGCATTCTACCTTCGAGCTATACCCCTAGCCCTATTTTTTTATTATTCTTTATTTTGAAACCGGGTCTCACTAAATTGCAGAGTGCCTCACTAGGTAGCTGAGGCGGGCTGCGAACCCGGATCCTCCGGTCTCAGCCTCCCGAATGCTGGGATTACAAGCGTGCGCCACCACACCCAGCTAAATGGGTCCATTTTAAAAGGAGTCCCATCAGTCCAGTTAAAAACTAGAGCTTCAAATATGCCGTTCCTCTTCCTGTAGTCTCTGAAGAAGAAAATCTAGACCCCCCAGAGACTCTGCTATCATTGCAACGTCACTTTCTTGGTATTCAAGTTCAAGTAGTCATTTAATAGCTGAAAGTTCACAAAGGAGGGGGTTCTCTGGTAGGAAGGAGGGTTGTGCTGAGGGAAGGACAGGGAAACCAAGATCTGTTTGGGATCCAGAAGCCAATGTCAGAGCCCAAGGGCTTCTGTGGGAATGGGCGGCAGAGTATGCACTATTGCAATGAGTGTGGTTTCCTTGGAGATTCCCTCCCATCTCACACTTGAGGGTGTGCCAGGCAATGTCCTGAGGTTTCACATATTCATGTCTTAAGGGACCAACTGTATACAGCAAATACAAAACACAAGGATAGCAGTGTTGCTCTGTTGCTATATTAGGGCTGGATTGAAGCCATCTGCTGGTGCAGGCTTGGGAAGGAAGAAACCCCCATGCTTGGCCCAGCCACAGCATTCTCTCTCCTGACATTTTATGGTGGCTCTTATTGCACTCTGCCTTGTGAAGTCCTCTTGTTGGTGTGAGTGAAACCCCCTGGCAATGCATTGGCCTCTTTGATGCCCATGCTTGTTGTTGTACACTTGGGGCCCCAGTGGCTTCATGAGGGCCAAAAGGCTTGTCTGGCTGGCTGACAGATCCTCCTTAGCTGCCTGCTTGATGCCCCCCCCATCTCCAACAACTTCTCCCCTGGTGCTTTGTGTGAACTGCCTTCTGTGGACGTTATTATTGCCAGGGTTTAAAAACAAATCCAAAACAGCCCAGGATGGATTTATTTGTTGCCAGGATTTCTCATCCAAGATTAGAACAGCTCCAGAAGAAAGAGAATTCAGAATTTAGTAACTGATGAACATCACCAGAGAAATATCCCAAGAGAAGAAACTGATTGACCCTACTGACTTAAGGAAGCTCTCTTGGGGGCAGCCACCTTGGCTGCTACAGGTAGAGGAATGATTATAACCTGCAGCACACTATGCCCAGCGTTGGGCTCTAAGAGCCTTGGAATCAGAGAAAAAGAAAACTAGAAGGAAACTTAGAGGTCATCAGTTCAGCATCCTGATTTGCCAGATGGGGCAACTGAAGCCCAAAGAAGGAAATAACTTGTTCAAAGGTGAACATGTAAGTCACTAGCTGAGCCAGGCCTGGGACCTAGGACTGAAGACCTTCCTCTTTATTGTGCAGCCTCCTTAGGGACTACATTAGGAGACTAAAGAACTAAGGATAGAGGGCTTCCCACTTGTGCTTTGCCCAGTGCACAGTGCAGAAAAACTTTCCAACACAAAGTTGGAAAGTTCCAACCCTAATGACTGCCTGTTATTTTAAATGGATCATCTAGTCTGCAACACAAAGGACATGAAGGCAAAATGAGAGGCAGGGCTAAGTGTGTAATTAGTGCAGATTGTTGGTTCTACCCTCTGGGTGTAGTTAAACTGATTACAAATAGAAACAGATTTTTAGATTTAGCAGGAAAATCTCCTGGCTGACACAAAAGGCTCTCACTGATGATTGACTTTTAAGTTGAAACACTGTGTGCATTTCACAGCATACACCTAGCAAAAATTCTGGAAAATTGCTGATATGCATAAAGAAATTATTTCAAAGAAAAATGGTTTGTGGTGGTTCCATAATACAACTGGTTTGTAGCAAACTGAGAAGTTTTTTGATTTGGTATAGATTTAGCTTCTTTGTTGTTGTTTTTCACTTTATGTATGCTTCTAGCTGATCCCTAAATACTGTTCCCACAGACTTCTGGTTTTTTATATGACAAGATGTCTGACAGGTCTCTCCCAGTTAGGGCTGTCCTCCACACTGATGCCAAAGATCTTTCTAAAACACAAATCATATTGTGTGATTTCCTTACTTAAAAACCTTTGGTGGCTCTCTGCTGCCCACAGAAGGGTTTTAGCATTCATAATCCACCAGGATTTGGCACTTACTTGTACTTCCTGTCTTACTTTTCATCTCCACTACTCACTACTCACTGATCTCGATCTCTCTCTCTCTCTCTCTCTCTCTCTCTCTCTCTCTCTCTCTCTCTCTCTCTCTCTCTCTCACACACACACACACACACACACACACACATACACACACCAAAACAGTGTTCACTCTGTTTCCCCTCACACCATGGAGGCTACATGCTCCTACTGAACATGTCCTACCACATCCTCCAAACTTGGTGATTTTGCTTAAATTGACCCCTATGCCTGGGTTAACCATTTCATTCAGCCTTGCAATTGTTCTACTCATCCTTTGTAGTGTAGATTATATCCAAATTGTTCTAAGAAATCTTTCCAGCCCCTTCTGTTTGAAATTTTTAAACATTTCTATTGGTCATTTCTATATATTACTTGGTGTTATCCTTTTGTATACCTGCCTTCTTCCCCTTATTTGGAATTTTTATCTCTCCTCTCCACTCCCATGGTGTTTCACCAGCACCTTTATTTGAATCCTTTCTACTTTCTGCCAAGTATCTAATTGGTTTGTCTATTGATCCATTGCCTTAGCCAGAATGTGTAATTCCTTGAAACATACAACAAATCTTTTCCCATCTTTCTAGTTGTTTGGGGGACATCATAGTGTAGCATTGTTTGTTGAATTAAATTGGATTATATTTCCTCTGTCCAGAAACAGAGAAAATATTTATCTTTAACCAAAATCCTATTTCCTCCATCCCCCATAATGCTTCCTTGTTGTATGAAGCTGTCCCCTTCATCTCTAATTCTCATGATGATTGCCCAGGCCCAGAACTTGGTTTTACTGGGATTCTCATCAATATATACCACGGGAGCCTGGCTATGGCATTGGGTGATAAATTTCTGCTGCTGATGAATTGAGAAGCTCAGGAAATCTGTAGCCAAGGCTTGGGGAGCACAGGGAAGTAACATTCTGAATATTCCTGGGGGTCCTTTAGTAATAGATTGGGCTTAACTTTGTGCCTGGGATTTCTAATGGCCTTGGTTATTTTGTTGATTTCTTCTAGGAAATTGAACTGATATGATAATTCTCTTTCTGGGTCCCCAAAAACAGAGCTCTTTTTGCTATTTCACAAAGTTTATCAAGGCTACTTAATCCAGTGTGTGGTCAATTTTATATGGAAACACTTTTCTCATTCTTTTTTGGAAGTTCTCTTTGACAGTATATATTTCACTAATTGAATCTTTTCAAGTAGGAACCTATTACTATTTATTCACTGCAGTCCACTTGGTATGTAGAATTTTTAAGAGATACTATAGCTTCATATGATCTTTACAGTCAAACCTGGCTTCAAATAGTACCTGTACCACTTACCAGCTCTGTAAATATGAGAAAAATAGTTAACCTGAGCTTGATCTTCCTTACTAGTAAGATGAGAATTACAATACCTACTTCATAACACAGTGAATGTTAAGTTAAATGAGATAACGTATATAAGTAGTATAACACAATGCCTGGCATACAATGAGGAGCTGATAATTAGAAGTCATTACAATAATTTCCAAACATAGGCTCCAAGAGATAGAAGTAATAAAAGAGGCCTTTGTTGGCAAAAACAAACAGAAATATTAGAAACAACTGGATTTAACAGAACTGCTGGGCTCACCATAACTGCTACAATAAACAAAACTATTCAGTGTTAGTGGATTATTTGAAGTGGGAAATAAATAGAGTAGGAGCTGAGTGGTAACATTAATGGATTTCGTTTCATCTTGATGTTGGGCAAGGGGTATCCTCCAGGAAAGGAATCTGAAAGCAATGCTGAGAGTGCTCTCAATCAGGTCAACCCTAAAAATATTCCTCTTCACTTAAGTAGAGAAGTTGCCCTGAGACTTTAGGCTCAGCTTTCAACAGATCCAGCCATATGTGCTTTCCACTTTGGTGAAACTTGATCATGACCTAAGCCTGTGCTATCCTTGCCAACTGACAGCTGACCTCAGCCTTCTGGTGCACCCTGCATAGTTCACCTTTCAGAGAAAGAGATCTGATTTCCAAGTGGAGCACTGCTCTTTGTTCTTTTTCTCTTTATATTTTGTTTGTATGTATGTATTTTTGAGAGGGAGAAAATCTAGATTGCTCCCTGTTAAATGGCTTTGCCCTGGGTAAGAGAGTTCCCCAGAAAACATGATTTGAATTATCAGCACTTGGGAAGAAAAATGTCCTCAGTTTTTAGAGGAGTAAAATGTAACTGGATTCGTGTATGTTAAAAGTTAAGACGTCATTTCTTTGTACAATAATGAAAAAGAATTATAATTAGTAACAAAATAGAAAAACATTTCTATCATTTATTATGGGCAAAGAATTCAATATAATAGATATTATTCAAATTAACAGGAAAATATGAATACCCATTACATAAGGCAGGGGACATGAATTGGTATGCATTGAAAAATAGAATCAGTAAACTGAAACATAGAAAATGCATGCAAATGTTTCTTTAACATTGAGATATCTTATATGAGCTAAAAGATCTTTTTTTTTTCAACTGAAGCACAGAAAAGTTGTTTTCCTTGTCCTTGCTGGTGGCATTATAGATCACAACAGCCCTTTTGGATAGTGGGATCACAGTCTGAAATCAACCCCCTGGCTTTGATCGCCTTGATATTGCCGCCTGCTCTACCCACTGCCAGCCTAAAGGCAGCCCTGGTCTTGGGCCCTGCTGAGTCCCCACATTTGCTTCCTGTGACTTACTGAGGGCTTCAAGCCCTGTAAGAGTAGTTTTCCTTCCCTCTGTAGAATACCAGTCATTTCCTGTTGCGGTGCATCTCTGGGTCCCAAAGGGATCTTTCCAGCGCCCGCCCTTGGCCATAGGACAGTTGGCTAGTTGATGAGGTGGCTCAAATCACATCACCGTCACAAGATATTGAAATAGTAACACTAACAACAGAATCTAGAAAAGCCAAGGGAGTGGATTTGATCTCTAAGTCTAGAAAAGCAAATCTGAAAGAAATTAAGCCCTGGGCCAGTCAGGTGATCTCCAATTTTCTGATAAAACACCATCTGCTTAGATTTGCCTTCTGGGGGACTTTTACATTAGGCAAAGTCAAAACCATCCCATTTATTTTCAGAATTATGAACATATCTCCTAAACCTTAAGCAAAGAATGAAACATTTCTTTACCCATTAGCCTTTCCTTAGTCTCTCTCTCTCTCTCTCTCTCTCTCTCTCTCTCTCTCTCTCTCTCTCTCTCTCTCTCTCTCTCTCTTTCTCTCTCTCTCTCTTTCTTTTTCCTTCTTTTTTTCTTTGCAGTACTGGGGATTGAGCCCAGCGACATTCTACCTCTGAGCTAGAGCCCCAACCCTGTTTTATTTTTATTTTGAGATAGGGTCTCACCAAGTTAGCACTTACTTCAATTGAACCTGTGGTACTCCTGTTTCAGTCTCCCATTCACTGAGGCCTCTCCTTAGTCTTAATTGGCTTGTATCAATTTAAATCCTATGCTTTAAATCAATTTAGCATTTTTGTAAGTTTCTTTTCCCAGGAGAAATGAAACAACCTAATAGATAAAAGAACTATTTGGGGAAAACAAAAATACCTTTCAACTACTCCATCTTCAAACCTAATTAAAGTGTCCAGGACAAGAGAATCTGTTTGGGGTGCAGGGCTCAAGAAAAGTACACAGAGAGCCACAGCATTCCCCCACCAATACAGAGAGACTTGCCTGTGTAACCCACATGACATGTTTTAATCAATGAAATCTGGTGAAAATCACCTTCAGTTAAAGCACAACTGAACCTAAGAGGAGACAGTTGCCTGGGGCCAATACCACACTGGGTGTGGGTGGAGCCAAAGAGGAGAGGGTGTGACCTGCTTACTCCCTATTGCTCTGATCTCTGGAAGGAGCACTTCTAGCCACCTCTTTCCACTGCCCTCCACACACGTCCTTCTCTTCCCCATCTCCTGGAGCCCTTCCTTCCCTGGAAAGAAAAGAATCAAAACTAGGGTGTACCCCAAGAATCTAGATAAGTGCTTGACCTGGGAATAGTGTACCAGAGATACAGTGCATAATCTTGCGTTTCAAATTCTTTTCTTTTGGCAGAACTGGCTTATGACCTGGATGTGGATGATGTTCCTGGGAGCAAGCAACATGTGAATCAGAAGGACAATGAGATAGACTCAACTCACAACCTGGGGAATGTGGACTCCCCGCTAAAGCTTCTAATCAGCATGGCCATCTATGTGGTCTGCTTTTTCTTCCTGGTGCACTGACTTACATTGCCCAGTACACTTCGTGGTCCTCCCTGGTAATGGGAACCACTCTCTTATTTTTTTCTATTTTTTTTTTACCTTATATGCCTCCTCCAGCCATTAAGTAGAAGACTAACCATATGTTATGTTTTTGAAAATCAAATGGTGCCTTTATGAGGAAGGTAAATTTTAGTGGTAGTATAGATTATCTTTTTGCAAAAAAAAAAAAAAATCTCATGAAGTTGTGCCAAATTATTTTCCTATGTTTGGCTGCTAGAACATGGTTACCATGTTTCTTTCTCTCTCTGCATGGATTTCTTTGAAAAAAATAAATGTTGAAATAAAAATGTATTGAGTCTTTTGTAAACTGTCATACACTTCTCTTCCCTCTCACCTGACTTTCTATTCAGCATAATTCCACCAGGGCCCAGTGGGGTCCTGGAAACCTACCCCTTTTCCCCTTTTGGGTGAGTGTCAATCTTGCCCCAAGTCCAAGTCAAAGCTGCTCCCTCCCAACACATACCCAACCCATAATTTCCACTCAGAAACCTAAGGTTAGAGTGTCTTGCCTGGTACCAAACATATCTCAAAGGAGTTCCATGGTCTAGTCTCTTTATAGATTTAATTTTGCTAAAAATGCTTTGCTCCAATAGAAAATCCTCTGTGTAGGTCTTGTACAGGTTGGACAATTAATATTCTTCTTTCTCTCAATCCAGAGAGGTGGGCCCAAACAGCACAAAGAAAGAATTCCCCTAGTCCAGGCATGGTGGTGCACACTTGTAATCCCAGTACTTGGGAGGCTGAGACCAGAGGATCTGGGTTCGCAGCCAGTCTCAGCTACTTAGTGAGGCCCTCTGCAACTTAGCAAGACCCTGTTTCAAAATAAATAACAAACAAACAAAAAAATAGAACTAGGGGTGTAACTCGGAGGTAGAATGCCCCTGGGTTCAATCCCCAGTACTACAAAAAAATAAAAATAAATAAATAAGTAAAAATAATACTTCCCCTAACTTCCTTGCTGCTGTCACAGGCTTACTCCTTATCACTTCTTTCTCCAGGGGCTGCCATGTGGCAGGGCCAGCAGTTGTCCTGGATAACTTTGCAAAGTTTGTCATCAGCAAAACCATTATTTATATATGAAGCATCTCTCACTCTTGGCCTCAGGTAGTCTCCTTCAACATTCACTTATTCATCAGCTATGTCCTGTGTACCTATTGGGTTTTACATGCTGTACCAGATACAGGAGACAGTGACAAACAAAACACATTTTATCCCCACTCTTTGGGAGCTGAAGTTCTGGCATGAATACTAAGTCCAACACTGATTTTCAGTAACTCATAGGCTCAGTATTACTGCTTAAGTCCATTTTTACACATACAACATCACAAGTACTAAAGGCTCTTGTGTAGATACTTGGACATTCTGCTGCCAAGGAATACCAGGAATGACCAATTCACCATTTTTTGGTACTGGGAATTTAACCCAGGGGTGTTCTAACTCTGAGCTATATCCCCAGCCCTTTTTATTTTTTGTTTTGAAACAGCGTCTCGCTAAGTTGCTACAGCTGGCCTCAAACTTGTGCTCCTCCTGTCTCCACCTTTCAAGTACTCAGAATACAGGTGAACACCACCACACCTGGCTCCAACTTGCCATTTTTGGATGTATATAATACTCAGCACATTGCTCTTTTGACAGGTAAGGCAATAGAGACATTCTTGATTCTTTCTAAAGGATAAGAACTCCCGCGTGATGAGTATGAAAAAAGGAGGGTGAGATGCAGGGAAGTGACATGAACAAAAGTTCAGGGAGGGACAAGGAAGTCCCCTTTGATTCTAGGATCTCCAATTTCAGTCCAATGGCAGGAGGTAGGAAGCAACTTACCATTTCACCTCCTGCTGTCAACAACCCATTTCTGTTGGTCTTTCAAATAACATAGGCTTCCAATATCCATTTTTATTCTTTGCAGAAATGCTCACAAGCACAAACTGCAAACACTTGGTTTAGCTTTTCCTTCAGTTGGTTTTCAGTTGAGACCACAGTCAGTTGTATTTGCTACTAGGTCTCCCATGATTTATATTTTTCTGATATTCTAGCAATGGCAGACCAGAAGAAGTTAAAGCCAAGTTATCGTCTATTAACCATCCCTGTCATTCCACAGGAAGTTTTTATTTAAAAATCAGTTTTGTTGATCCTTTTATTTAGTACATCATATTTAACATGCTTCAGTTCTCAGTGTCTGACACAAAGTAGATAGTCTTTCTTTCTTTCTTTCTTTCTCTTTCTTTCTTTCTTGTTACTGAGGATTGAACCCAGGGACATTCTACTCCCGAGCTACACCCCCAGTCCTATTTTTAATTATTTTGAAACAGGGTCTCACTAAGTTGCCGGGGGCCTCACTAAGTAGCTGAGGCTGGCCGCAAACCCGGATCCTCTAGTCTCAGCCTCCTAAGTACTGGGATTACAAGCATGCGCCACCGTGCCCGGCTTCAGTGTTTCATTTATAACACAGTACTGGGGATGGAACTCAGGGCCTCACACGTGCTAGGCCAGGATTTCTGCTCTTTTTGTACTCTCTCTTACAACAAAGGTTCATCCAGGCTGAGTGATGAGAGCCAGGAAATTACTTCCCTGGATTTTTCATGGCCTGCTCCTTTCAGCAACATAGACGGGATTAAAACAGAACCATACACATTTGCTAAACATGGAGAAACTACCATCTCCTATTGGCATTTACTATTTCTTAATACCCTATCTCTTAGCTTTTTGTCCATGCCTTTTACTAACCCCTTATATATTTTATTGCTCTAGATCAGAATCTATTTTAAAAGCTAGTTAGTGGCTTTTCATGTTTGAAGTGTTTATTCTACCCTTTGATTTTAAACTTTCCACACATGAATTATGTTAAGATAACTATTTTGTTGTTAGAAGAGGCCCTGACAGCTGGGAAGTTGCCCCATCTTGGAAATTTCCAGACCTCTTATTGGATGTACATATGGACTTCCACTGGATCGACTCTGGTAATTGAATAAGATTAATTCATAGAATTATAGACACTGAATCCCTAGGCCGAATGGAATGCTATAGCTCATCACCCAATCTTTGTCAATACATCATTAAATAAAGTTTAAAAATGACATTTTCCCCATAATACTGTATCCCATTATTATAGCTTGAAAGTTGAATGTCTTCCAAAGGTCCATGTGTTAAAGGCTCAATCCCCAGGAGGAAGAGGTAGAGCCTACTGGGAATTCCTTAGGTTATTGTGTGTGTGCTCTTGAAGGGGACTGTGGGACCTCAACCACCTCCTCACTCTCTTTTCTTATTCTGACCATGAAGTGAGCAGTTTTGCTCTGTCGAACACCCAATAGCTGGCCTCAGCACAGGCCAGAACAATGGGGCCAATTGATCATAGACTGGAACCTCCAAAATTGTGAGCTAGATTGAACCCAGAACATCACCCATGTGAGGTAGGTAGGCACTCTATCACTGAGCTGTGACTGAAGCCCTTATTTATTTATTTATTTATTTATTTATTTATTTACTTATTTTTGCAGTACTGGGAATTGAACTCAGGGGAATTCTACCTCCAAGCTACACCCCCAGCCCTATTTTTTATTCTTTATTTTGAAACAGGGTCTCACTAAGTTGCAGAGGGCCTCACTAAGTAGCTGAGACTAGCGGCGAACCCGGATCTTCCAGTCTCAGCCTCCCAAGTACTGGAATTACAAGCTTGAGCCACCACTCCCGGCTTGAAGCCCTTTTTTAAATTTTACTTTGAGACAGGTCTCACTAAGCTGCCCAGGCTGACCTCGAACTTGCATTTTCCTGCCCCAGTCTCCCTCCGAGGTAGCTGGAATTACAGGAATGCCTCACCACACCTGACAAACCTTTTCTTTTTTGTGATACTGGGGGTTGAACCCAGGGGAATTCTACCTCTGTGCCATACCCTCAACCCTTTTTATTTTTTATTTTGAAATGGGGTCCACCTAAATTTCCACACACTAACCTGAAACCTGCAAATCTGTCTCAGCCTTCTGAGTACTAGGAATATAGGTGTACATCACCATGCTCTGCAAAACTTTTCTCTTTATAAGCTTATTATGTCAGGTAATTTGCTATAGTAATGGAAAGCTAGCTATATCCACTATACTATTAATTTCTCTCTCTTTCTTTCTCTCTCTCTCTCTGCTAAGGATATAACCCAGGGTCTCATGCAGGCTAGGAAAACACTCTGTCACTGAACTATATCCTCAGTCCCTACTACTAAATACTTGATTTATATCCTTCTAATATATTATCTCTATTTCCACACATGAGGTTGTACCAAACATAATATTCTATAATGTGAACCAATTCTTATTAGGATGAGCCCAAATTTGTCTTCCTGTTATTTCTATACCTCAGTCTGGCTCTTCCATAAAAAGCAACGTGAATTAAGATGATACCACTTTGCCTGGTCATGATAGCACATGCCTAGAATCCCAGCAACTCAGAAAGCTGAGACAGAAGGGTCGCAGGTTCGAGGCCAACCTGGGTAACTCAACAAGACCCTGTCTCTCAAAATAAAATATAAAAAGGAACAGGGTATAGCCCAGAGTTACAGCACCTCTAGGTTAAACTCCCAGCACCACACACCAAAAAATTTGATAGCACTTTTCACACTACTGTCTTTCAACAGTAATTTTTCATTGCTGTGCCTCTTCTGGTGTGTTTGCCTTTCTAACATATGATGTTCATAAACTCCCCCTACCTGGATCCATGCTCCACTGGGTCAGTAGTCCTCCTGTGTTGTTGAACCCATGGCCTGTGGTCCAGGTAGAGCCTAAGTAGACTGGATTATGGGTCCATAAGTTCCAACAGAGGTCCTGGGCCTACGCCAGAGCAGTTGTGAGATGCACATGCCTGCTTAGCAACCACTCCTGCTGCATGATGTGCTTGTAGCCAACTGAAACACCAAGATGTTTTTACAAAACTGGCTGCCAAACTAGGTCTCTTCTGTCCCATATGGTGCAATTGATCCTTAAAAACTAAACTCCAAGAACTTTTGATTTTATGTGTTTATATAAAGTGGAGAATTTTTTTTTATCTTGCCAAGGTCATGGCATTTTGGTAGCCTCCTTTTGGAATTTTTGAGTCCATTTATGAGCTATACAAGAAAACCAGCCTTGTTTATTTTAGTCACACCTTGTTTGGATGCAAAAGCAATATTCTGAAGCTTTATTGTCCATGATCGTCCACCTCATTCACTAGGATTTGTTGCCAAGTAGTTTTTCGCTGTTTCCAAAAATCAAATGAGACTTCAAGAAACAACCCCCTTCCCCTATACCTCTGGAATATTTCAAAGAATGTGCTCTGGGCTAGGGAATGTTTTTTTTTCCCAAAGAAGAGTTCCAGAAAATTTGAGGACACTTCCCCAGGCATAAGGATTCCCTTCCAAGGGGGTGTCCTAGAAGAACACTGCACCAGTTCGAATTTAGAAGGTCTACTAGGTTTGTCACAGAACCTAGCATAGTTAAGTATTCAAATGGCATGCAGTTGGTGCTTAATAAGGGTTTAGTGAATCCAATATTCATTCTACAAGTATTTTCGAGTAATGCTTTGTGGTGGACCCCGTGTCAAATACTAGAGATATGACCTATGACAGACATTTTCTGCATTCCTAGGATTTCACACCTACTGGGGGAGTTGGACAAAAAATTACAATAAAATATAAACACTATATATGGGCATGCACAGGAACCCCAAGCAAGCAGAGTGGCATACATATCATGGTCAATGAGCCAAGGATCTAAAATGAAGAAAGGACAGAAATTGTACAAATTATAAAGAAGGCGCGGAGAACCTGAAGAAAGTGGAGAGATTATCCAGGTTACAGAGGAGGAGAGTGTGTTAGGCAGTATGACACATAGGGCCTCAGCTGTTCCCATGGGAGAAGGCAGAGGGGATTTTGGGGAGTGTACACCATGGAACAGTGTGCGATGGCCCGGGTTTTCAGCACTGTTAGCCTTTGACCACTTCAGTGCCAGTGTGGCCATGGCCACTTCCCAGACTCATGCTCATGAAAGCTTTGGCAGTTCCCGTGGGCCCCTGCAGGACCCAATGCTGGCCTGAAAAAGTCAGTGCTCACCATTGACCTCACCATCACCAGGGGCACCTGCAAAGCAAACCTAGTGGACCTCTGTACCCAGAAGGCCAAGCTCTGAAAACTCTAGAAGGATAGCTTGGAAAGGATCCTTGTACTAGGTGCTAGTAATAGGAGGCTGGTGATCACCAAAATCCAGCACAGACCTTCAGACCTCATCATGGTATCTGAAGATGCTCATGAACCATGCCCTCATCAAAGAGTCAGAGGAGGAAAAGGTGGATTTTGCCAGCTGGATGCACAATACCCCATGGCTGATGCAGCACAGGGCCCCCAAATTAGCCAGCAGCCTGTCAACTGTCCTGGTCCATGCCCTGTCTTCCCAGCCTAGGACAGGCCAGCACCTTCCATCTCTCCAAACAGGGGAACAAAACCAAAAGCAAAACGCCATAATGTGGATTTAAAAAGGCAAGGCACCAAATGGGCTATTTAACATTTTCTCCATTTGAATGAGTTAACATACATGCATAGAAGACAACATACATTTTACAAAAACACAAACACACTAAAGACATTCATTGACAGCATTAGAAAGGTTGTCTTTGTGGGGAGGGGAATAGGTGGGACCTTGGGGATTAAAAGGAATAAATGAGTGAATCAAACAAAAGGAGAAAGGGGCCTTGTCTCAACTGTGACAGCAAGAAGAGAGTGGTAGCTTAACTCAGTCCTTTGCGTCTGCAGTCACCAGCAAGTCCAAAATCAAATAAGAAAGGGAGGGAAGTATGGAAAGGGGATAAAAGGGAAGGCCTAGGATTCCAGGAGAAACATCTCTCCAGGGCCTAGTATGTGGTAGGTGCTCAAAAAGTACATGTAGAGAGAAGGAAAAAATGAACTTGTTCAAGTGTTCTGACTTGGGCTGCTTGAAACTCTTGGCTAAGCAAATGTACCTTCAGTTATGTGACATACATGCCATCTAGTTGTACATTGACTTTAGAATTTTGGAAATAACCTATCATTTGCAACACATTTAAGAGCTAGTATACACATGACAATTACAGCTTTATTTTGGGGTGAATGCCCCCAGTTTTCAGCACAATTAGGCAACGGGATTATTACAACTTGTTTTGCTTTGTTGGAGTCTTCACATCACAAAGATAAATTACCAACTCCCATCCTTTCATGTTACAGATGTGGAAAACAAGGATCAGAGAGGTTCAGAGACCTGCTTAAGCTCACACAACAAGGTGAATGTAAAGTCAGGACAGACTCAGTCAGAATGTCACATTGTATACACCTTTTCATTTGGAAAGAGCACAATTAACAAATGGTTATGTTGGTGAGCTAGAGGAAAGGCCACTCTCTGAAATTTGCTCCACTGCAGATAAAGTTGGTTATACTGATCTTCATTTTGATCCTAGTGGCAGTTTAAAAAAACTCTTATCTAACAAAACACATTGCCTTTCCAAATCAATGCATTCAAGCCAGGGCCTGCTTCAAGACATATAATGTTGTCCTTAAAAATTAGAACGTGGGGTGCAGGAATTCCAGCCTTCTCCTGAAACATCCCTGTCACAACAGAGGCATTGTTCTCCTCACCCATGCTGTTTGCTTTTGTGCCTTTTCTGTAAGATGTTAGGTATTTATTTTGTTTTGTTGGTGCTTTTGTAATCAGTCTAGACATGGACCTGCACTGAGCCATCCAGGAGGCAGATAAAACTCCCACAGTGGAATTAGGTAACCCCTTTGTACTGCTCTCTGATAGAAGGCTGGGAGGCCACTCCCCTTACCTGGCTCCCAAGCCAACAAGTTCATGAGGACAACCACAGGACAGATGGAATTCACTCATGGAGCAGGCAGGAAATGTTCTGTCCCTAAAAATATCTCCAGGCTCATCGCCATCTTCATTTGGCACTTGAAACCAAATTGTGGCTTGCATTTTTTGGCTTAGCTGAGGTGCTAAATGTTGTCTCTTTGGACATGAAAAGTCTCTATTTTCAAGGATCATAGAGGCTGTTCACATGCATGTTTGCACAAGAGAATACCTGTAGATTTTACTTTACCCTAAACAAGGAAAGGCACAGCAAGACACAAAGTGTGGGCGATAGCAGGGCACAGATTACTCGAACTTAATTGCAGTGAATTTATTCGTTATCTTGAAACAATTCGAATTGTTTTTGAATTTTTAGACTATCAATGAACAGAAACATGACTTATATTTCACAATTTACATGGCTGATTACATTACTTTTATCATTATAACACGTAGATGGTAGCAATGTATTACCCTACTGGGAAATGGGAAGAGTCCCCAGAGCCTTCTCAACATCATAATTGTGATAAAAGAAGCTTCTGGAAGATAGGGAATTCCAAACAAGGGACCATTCAGCCTGGAGTCTCCCACAGTACTTGATAATCTTACTTGTACAGAAGATGTTCATGGAATGAATGCCAATTTGAGTGGCCAGAGCTCTGGCAGATGGAGTGGAAATCATTCACTTTCTCTCAGAGAAGTAGTATCATAGATCCTCACATCTGTGTGTGTGTGTGTGTGTGTGTGTGTGTGTGAGTGTGTGTGTGTGTGTGTGTGTCTGCAATCCTCCCGCTTCAGCCTCCCAAGTACTGGGATTACAGGTATTTGTCACCACATACGGCTGATCCTCATATCTATAAAGCAGCAAGGCCTCCAAGTGCCATTCAAATATGAAGTTTGACCATATTCCTCAAGACTGCCCTGCTACCATGTGAAGTAACTTAGGGCTCATTTAACTAATTAATTTAATTTAGGATACACTTAACTTGCAATAATATGTTGTTTTCTGTCATTTTACAGACAGGAGTTGTATTCCTTCACAATTTTCTAGAACATGTTTATGGCTGCATTTGCAACAGGGCAAAAATGTCTAGAAACAACAACAAACATTGGGCTGTTTTCAAATGGCCACAGACTGTCTAAACTTCTGAATAAATTTCTTCCTTAACTCTCTGTGCCTGTCAAATCCTAAATCATCAAAGAAGGACTAAATACTTTCCCAATATGGTTTTGTTCAGTACAGTTTACGGTATTGATTTATGATGAAAATCTATAAGCTGTGTGTACACATCCATAGGGAAAACAATCTATTTATTTTGCCAAATTTGTTGGATTATAACTGGTCTACCTCATTACAATTTTTTCAGTCTACAAGCCTACAAAGATTGTCTTCCTAATATATGAATTAATTCAAACCTATCCCAAATAGATTACCACATATTTTGTTTTTCAGGTACAAGTTTTTATTTCCTTGGTTGTCTAGCATGTGTTAGGCCCCAAGTTCAATCTCCAGCACCACAACAAAAACAGTTATTTCTAATGTTGATGGACTCATTTCTTGTAATTTCAGATTCCAACTTAATCCTAGGACACTTGATAATATGAAATCTACAGTTCCCAGCATGAACTTTTAAGAAACTGGATAAGTTGTAGTCAACAACCTCCTCACAGGATATCATCTGGTCAGCCAGACTATCACTAAGAACACTGTAGATTATACTGAGTGCTACATGCCTACTGCCAGGGCAATTCTGAGGCTCACAGGAGGAAGCAAATTGGAAGATGTTTTGGATCACTTGATATATATCCCTTAGAGATTTTTTGAGAAAATAAGTACCATTTTTTTCTCTACTGGCATTTGAACCCAGAGCCATTCTACCTCTGATCTACACCCCCAGCCCTTTTTATTATTTATTTTGAGACAGGGCCTCACCAAGTTGTTAATCATGGCCTCAAACCTACAATCCTCCAATCTCAGCCTCTCAAGTACTGGGATTACAGGTATGCATCACCATGCCTGGAAGTACCACAGTCTCAGATTTGAGGAGAACAAGGCAGGGAGAATAGTGTAGTTTGGTTCAGGAGGCTAGGAGACTGGCATCAGCATTATGGGCCTCTGTAACTGCCCAGGTCTGCCTGACCTGCTCAGGAGCCTACTGGGACAGGATTATCCTTGGCATCAAATGGGAGGTGGTCTTACATCAAAGTAATCTTGCAAACTTCACAGGAAAAGGCACAGGGTCTCTGTTATGGTTGGATATAGAATGTCCCCCTGAAAAAGCTCATGTATTGATCAGAGTTAATTAAGTTATAAAGGTTGTAATCTCATCAGTGGATAAATTCATTATGGATTTATTGAGTGGTAACCCAGACAGGTAAAATTTGACTGGAGCAGGTGAGCTCCTGGGGATGTGACCTTATAGATTATATATGGTCCCTCCTCACTCTTGCTTCTGGCTTCCATGATGTGAGAGCAGAGCCCTTGCTCTCTCCCTCTCTCTGCCTCTCACCACCATGCCCTGTGATCTGCTGATATAACCTGCCTCACATGGACTGAAGCCCTGAAATCTCCAGAAATGTGAGCAAATAAATTTTCCTTCTTTCAGTTGTTTTGGATTACAGCAGTGAGAATGCTGATAGAAACAGCCTCCAAGCCCCCTCTTTCCTTGTCCTTTCTAAGCATTATTACACTCGAGGATGGGAGGTTACCTTCAGAGAGAGACCACTCAGATATAGATGGACACTAAGTACTAGATTATCTGGCTTCTTCTGATGCCAAGAGTTAATGTTTAGTTTTATTTATTTGTGGTTGTTGTTGTTGGTGGTGGTGGTGGTGGTAGTAGTGGTGATGGTGCTGTGTGTGTGTGTGTGTGTGTGTGTGTTGTACTGGGGATTGAACCCAGGGGCATTCTGCCTCCAAGCTATACCCTCAGCCCTTTTTCTACATTTTTGTTTGGAAACAGGGTCTCACTAGGTTGTTGAGAGTCCTGCTAGGTTGCTGTAGTTGGTCTCTAACCTGTGATCTTCCTATCTCAGACTCTCAAATATTGGGATTACAGGCCTGTGCCACCATATCTGGCCTCAATGTTCATCTTAAAAGAAACATTATAGAAAACTCAAAAATGGCCTAGGCCAAGAGCCTATGTGACCACTGCAGAAACTTCTTGTTAATCTGCCTTGCCTCATCTCTTGATTTCTCCTGAAATGGTCTTTTTAAAGCCTCTCCAGTGGTCTGATTCTGCCTAACAAGGTAGTATGAATCCAGTCTCCACATCTTTTATATTTAGGAGCTCAAGATTCCATCTCAAATACCTTCCAACATCTCTTTTATTACTCAGTTTTGCATCTTCCCTTGGCTGGAGCAGAAGATAAGGCCAGGGAAGTGCCCAGCCATTATAGTCACCCCCAGCACACATTCAAATCCAACTGAAGCCTCTAGTCAAGTGTTAGTTATAATTGAGGTTCTGGAGAGTGTTAATGCTCATTTACAAAGCTATCAACAACAGGAAACTGGGAGCAAAGTAAGGAGTGTCTTTTGGGAGACGCATTATATAGCCAAATAGTAGGGGAAGCTGAGGTGTCCCAAGGGTTGAGCAGAACAGCTGAATCCTATGCTGCAAGCCAGCCACAGAACAAGGAAAAAGGTGCTTGCATTCTCCAGGAGATTGCCAAGCCCATCCACCCAATTAATCCTGACACAGCTTCAGTTACACAGTGCCTTTCTCCAGCACTAAGGCAGGAGGCTGGGCTCACATACCCACAGCCTGCATGCCCTCCCAGCAGGAGCCTTAGTCACACAGAGAAGCTTTGCTGTAAGGCCTTGCTCCTGCCTGGGCTTGGATGTGGTAAGCCAGGCCTCCCCTGCCTGTCTGCAAGCTACAGGCCTTACTTCTGTCACTTGAGAAAACACCTTTTGGATGCTGTGTGCTCCCAAGCACCCTGAGCCACAGGATCTGGCCCAGGCCCTCCTAAAAGTCCATACTCCCAAGCGAGATGGAAGCCAGCATGCAGATGTGGCTTGAGCCAAAGTTCTTCCGAGGGTCCCATTTTGCTTTTGGCCTCAAGTTCTAGAAGGTTTGGCAGAGCAGCCAAACCCAATTTCCTTAGTTGCTGAGCCCCTAGGAGGTGCCATCCAGAAGGTTCCTGAGAGTCCAGATGAAACTGCAGGCTTAGGAGCAGGCAGCCAGCCAGGGCTAGTTTCAAGCTCCTTCCACATTCTTCTTCAGTTCTGTGGAAACTGCGGAGCTTAGTGTTTCTTCTTCAAAAATCTCCTGGCATTTTTTATTTATAATAATTCCAAACCCACTCAACATTCTTATAACAACTGAGATTTGAGAGAGTAGGGGGGAAAAAGGATCAGTTAGATAATTAAGGACACACTCGCTTGTAGGTGATGATTTTCAAGAGGGAAATGAATTTGAGGGCCCTGTTTGGGCTCTCAGGGAGTATTGATTTACTTCCTTATTCCCCACACAGGTTTTTATTGTTAATCAGGGTAGCCACTTTGCATGGGAGAGGTATAGGATTTGGCACTGCCAGGAGGAGGGTGCCCAGAGTGCAATTCCAGTCTTGTGATCCAGTGGGAACTTGACCAGGGCCTGACAGTAGCCGAGCTGATGCAGCTCAGACAAGACCACTGGCAAAGCTCTCTGCTGCAGCCAGCCCAGGGCCCAGGGGATGGGTCTCTTTCTCCTCAGCTTGTTCTACTTTTTTGTGTGTATGGTGCCCAGAGACATTCTGCCTCCTAGCTACACCCCCTGCCCCAGGATTTTTTATTTTTTATTTTGAAATAGGGTCTCACTAAGCTGCTATGGCTTGTCTCAAACTTGTGATCCTCCTGTCTCAGCCTCCCAATTACTGGCATTACAGACCTGTGACACCACACCCAGTGGTTTGTCCTACTTTTTATCCTATGTCCAATAGGAGACAGAAATTCGGCAGAGACTGAGCAGGCAGTCAACTAACCCATATTTTTCAAGGAGCAGGGGGAAGCAACACCCCCAGGGTAAATGAGGGACATTGGCACCTTTCTAGAGTCTTGGGTCTCCTGGCTTCCAATCCAGGGCTCTCTTGGTTTCTAGTATCTGAGATGGATCAGAAAGGAGGCAGCATCTGCCAGGCTGAAATCTAAATCTTTCTCTGTCTCAGAATTCCAGGGTTCTTATCACTAACTCTCTTTGTTGCCAGTGCTCACAACAAGAAATACCTCCTGACCAATAAATACCTCCTGGAATCTCTAAATTGCTTGGAAGCTGTAAGACAGATGCAGGAGCAGTTGTTGGAGAGCCAATTAGAGTAGGCAGTTTCTATGAATCCTAAAAGACATGAATTTCCCTTAAAGAAACAGATGGAGATTCACTTCAGGGGCCATGGAGAAGAAAACACACATTTGCTCAAATGGCATGGTCTTTTTCTTCTGTGGGAACTCTGCATGGGCTCCTGCCTCTCCCCTCTGAGAGCTAAGTAATGCCTTATCTGGGGACCTACCTCTCACATGTCTGCTCAGCCCTTCATTACAGGGAGGCAGAATCTGACTGCTGATTCCATAAACCATTTTCCAAGAATAACAGTCTATATGATTCTCCCTTATATTTGCTGGCAGAACAAGAAGGCTGGGCATTCCCTCTCATCCACCCCTATCACAGAGGCCTGGCCAAGGCACTTCTCTGGAAGACTCAGCTCTAGAGCAGCTTCATACACTTGGTTTCAAGGACCAATAAGGAAGGTTGACAGATACAGGAAGTGTGAGGAGAAACTAATAGGCTCCCTACAGGAGTTCATTAAACTTTAGTTATACCTCAAGTGATTCATCCACAAACATGTGGCCTAATCAGGGCCTCAGTTTACCTTCTGGAGGGGCCACAATGATTGCTAAAGTATAAGTATAAGGAACATTGCCTGAAAAAATATAGTGAGAAACTGAGATCCTCTGTAGAAGGCTTCAGGCCCTGTAAAACAATTTGGCCTAGAGTGATCAACACCTACACCTCAAATCTTTCAAAGCCATAGGATCCTTCTAAGAGGCAAATATCCAAGATAGGAACAAAGACTATTAGCAGCTCAGAAAATTACTGGACCTGGTGGAAAACTATACAAATCATGAGGGGAAAATAACCTTGTTGTTGTTTCATCATTTTACTTAAGTATACATTGAATTGTTCCCCTACATGGATTCCTTTGTGTGGTGTGTGTGTGTGTGTGTGTGTGTGTGTGTGTGTGTGTGTGTGTGTGTGTGGTACTGGGGATTGAACCCAGGGTTATTCTACCTTTGAGCTACATCTCCACCCCTATTTTATGTTTACTTTGAAACAGGGTCTCACTAAGTTGTGAAGTGTCTCACTAAGTTGCTGAAGCTGGCCTTGAACCTGCAATCCTCCTGTCTCAGCCCCCCAAGTACTGGTATTACAGATGTGTACCACCACACCCAGCTCATGGCTCTCTCTCCTTACCTTTTTTTTCTGTTACTGGGGATTGAACACAGAAGGACTCTACCACTGACCTATATCCCCAGCCCCCCCCCCTTTTTTTTTGGTACTAGGGATAGACTCTATGGCTGTTCTACCACTGAGCTACACACCCAACCCCTTTTTTGTATTTTATTTTGAGACAGAGTTTCACTAAGTTACCCAGGTTGACCTCAAATTTTGGATCCTCCTTACTCAGCCCCTGAAGTGCTAGGATTACTGGCATATGTCATGATGTCTGTCCCAGCCGTTTTTATTAAACTTCATTTGAGAGCCAGACATAGTAGTGCATGCCTGTAATTCTAGTACTTGGGAGGCTGAAGAAGGAGAATTGCAGGCTCAAGGACAGCCTCATCAAGGTAGCAAGACCCTCAGTAACCTAGTGAGACCCCATTTTTTTTGTGGTACTAGGGATTGAACTCAGGGGCATTCTACCTCCGATCTATACCCCCAGCCCTATTTTTTATTCTTTATTTTGAAACCAGGTCTCACTAAGTTGCAGAGTGCCTCACTAGGTAGCTGAGGCTGGCTGTGAACCCGGATCCTCCGGTCTCAGCCTCCCGAATGCTGGGATTACAAGCGTGAGCCACCACGCCCGGCTTGAGACCCCATTTTAAAACAAAAAGTAAAAGAGGGCTGGATATATCTCAGAGTACAGAATGCCCCTAGGTTCAATCCCCAGTACCACACACACACACAAAAATAAAACCTTTAAGATAGGATCTTGCTAAGTTGCCCACAGTGGCCTCAAATTCATAATCATCCTCTAGGCTTCCAGAGTAGCTATGATTATAAGCATGCAATACTGTGCCCACCATGTTTTTAAAGATGACACCAAGTGGTTATATTTTATGTTTAGCATTAAAATTTTGCAAGAAAATCTCTTCCCTAATCAAAACCTCCATTTTAATCCCCTCTATATCAGTTATTAAACTTTTTTATTTTGGTTGAGAGGTTCTCAGACACTTCTTTGAGAATCAAATGAAAGATTAGTTCTCTCCAGGAAAAAAAAAAGCAACCTCTATGATGGCTTGCCATGATGCTTTAGTATTCACACCCTGTGTAATCCCTTTTCCTTTAATGTAGATTGGACCTGGTAACTAGTATCTAATGCCTATGATGCAGTGAAAGTAATGAGATTAGGTTAAAAATAGTAGCTTCTATCTTGTTTGCTCTCTCTAGCTTTCTCATTTACTGGGAGGGAAATCAGCTTCCATGTTGCATGCTATACTGTGAACAGGTCCACATGGCAAAAACTAATGTCTCTGTCTATTTGCTGGTAAGGAACTGAGACTTCTCAACAGCCACCTGAATGAATTAAGGAGCATATCTGCCTTTAGTCAAGTCCTGAGATACGCTTGCTTGCAGCTATCAGGGAACCTAAGCCTGAGGCACCAGCTAAGCCACACTCTGATGCTTGGTCCACAGAATAATATGGTAATAAATACTTTCAAAGCTGCTATATGTGAGAGTAATTTGTTACACAGCAATAAATAACTTACACATACACAGGCATACAAGAATTGGCCAGATGTTCAGGGAAGTCCAGGCTATCCTAAATCTCATATCATGGCTCGTCTAGGTTAACTTCATGTGAAGAATCCCTAGACCAGTGATGACCAATAAAAAATATAATACAAACCAGACAAGTATTTTAGATGTTCTAGCAGCCACTTTTTCAAAAGGGAAAGGGAAAGGAAACAGACAAAAATAATTTTAGCATATTTTATCTAAACAGTATATCTAAAATATTATCATTTCAACATATAATTAAGATTAATGTTATTAATGAGGTATTTCCACTTAGGTTTTGTACTGAATATTTGAAAGCAGATGCAACTTTCTATTTGAATTAGTGGTGTGTGTGTGTGTGTGTGTGTGTGTGTGTGTGTGTGTGTGTGTTTGTACTGGGGATTGCAAGCACTCTATCTTCCACTGAGCTACACCCCCAGCCATTTATTTTAGTTTGAGACAGGGTCTCACTATGTTGCCTCACACTGGCCTCTAACTTGGTATCTTCCTGCCTCAGCCTCCTGAATAGCTGAGATCATAGGTATGTAACACTGTGCCCAGCTGGACTAAACACATGTAAAGTCACATGTGCTTAAAAGTCACAGGTAGTCATTAGTGTTTGTTCTAGATAGTACAGTTCAGGATGAATATGAAGTTCAAGTAATGGAAAAGTAATTTACTTTCTCTGGCTATTATAGCACCTGCCCTACTAAATGCCTGGCACTGGGAAGGTCTGTTGCTGTTGAAAAAGCCCAAGGGGATAAAGATGGTAATAGTCTCTAAATTGTACTGCACATTCAACACACTCACTATCAAAATGCCAGACTCTGTGTGTGTGTGTGTGTGTGTGTGTGTGTGTGTGTGTATGTGTGTGTGTTATTCCGGATTGAATCCAGGGGCATTCTACCTCCAAACCAAAATTTAGCTCTATTTTATTTTGTTTTATTTTTATTTTATTTTAAAGTGAGACCCTTCGCAACTTAGCAAGGCACTATGTTGCTGAGGCTGTCCTCAAACCTGTTATTCTCCCTTCTCAGTCTCCCAAGTACTGGGATCACAGGTGTGCACCACCACGCCCAGCAATACCAGTCTTTTTGTTGGCAGAAATTGACACTATTATCCTAAAAGTTATATGGTAATGCAAACCACACAAAATAATTCAAACAATATTGAAAAAAGAACAAATTTGGAAGAATCACACTTCGCCATTTCAAAACTTACTCCAAATCAATAGCAGTCAGGATCAAGACACTGTGCTACTGGCATTAGAGTGACATAGAGATCAATGGAACAGAACCGAGAGTCCAGAGGCTAACCCATATATCTGTGCTCAGTTTATTTTTGACAAGGGAGTCAAGACACTTCAATGGGAAAAGAATAGTCTCTTCAACAAGTGGTGCTGAGACAACGAGATATCCACAAGCAAAAGAATTTGGACCCTCTACATCACACCATAAAAAAAAGGTAACTCAAAACAGATCAGACATTTAAATGTAAGAGCTAAAACTGTAAAATTTTAGAGAAGAGCGGTAAATGTTTATAACACTGTATTTGACAATAGTTATTTAGGTATAACACCAAAAACACAATCAACAAAAGAAAAAAATAGATAAATCGGACATTATCAAAATTAAAGAAATTGTGCTTCGAAAGATACCGTCATGGGCTGGGTGTGGTGGCACACACTGTAATTCCAGTACTTGGGAGAGTGAGACAAGAGGATCTCAGGTTCAAGACCAGTCTCAGCAACTTAGCAAGGCCCTCAACTACTTAGTGAGACTGTTTCAAAATTTTAAAAAATGAAACATATACAAATGGCCAATAAACACAAATCAAAACCACAGTGAGATACCACTTTGCACACATTCAGATGTCTATAATAAAAATATCAAAAAATAAGTGATAGCAAGGGAGTGGAGAAATTAGAAGTCCCCCACATTGCTGGTGGGAATGCATAATTGTGCAACTGCTTGGAAGACAGTCTGGCAGTTTCTCAAAATAAATGTGAAACACAGGTATCATGTGACCCTGCAATTGAACTCCCAAAGATTTGAAAACAAGGATTCACACGGACACTCATACACCACTGCTCATTACAATATCATTCACAATAAACAAAAGGTGGAAACAACTCAAATATCATCAACAAATGAATGAATACACAAAAGGTTTATCTATAAAATGGGAAATTTATTCAGATATAAGAAGAAACAACATTAACACGTGCTACAACATGGACGAACCTGGAGGACATTTTGAAGAAGCCAAACACGAACACGAAAGAACAAGTACTGTATGATTCCACTTATGTGAAATATCTAAAATAGGCAAATGTATAGAGACAGAAAGTAGATTAGAGGTTACCAGAGGCTGGGGGAAGGGGAGAACAGGGAATGATTGCTTAATGGTTATAGAGTTTCTATTTGGGATGATGAAATAGTTTTGAAACTGGGTAGTGGTGATGGTTGCACAACATTGTGTAATTAATGATACTAACATTTGTACTTAAAAGTGGCTAAAATGGCAAGTTTTATGTTCTACATATTTTACCATTTTAAAAAATTAATACTTTAGTACATTGCAAGGATTTGAATTGGACACTGTGTTAGTAACTTTTCCATCACTGTGACAAAATATCTGATATCATCAACTTGAAGGAGGAAATACTTACTTGGACTCATAGTTCCAGAGGTTTCAGTCCATGCTATCGTTAGGCAGAGCATCATGGCAGAGATAGTGTGGCCAAATAAAGCCTTTGACCTCATAGAGCCAGGGAAAAGCTGTCCCCTTCCAGGGCAAGCCCCCAGTGACCTACTAGGCCCCACCTTCTACAGTTTCTACCACCTCCCAATGGTCCATTCAATTATGAATAAACCCATCAATAGACTAATCTATTGATGAGATCAGAGCTCATATGATCCAGTCACTTCCCCAAAGCCCCATCTCTGAACATTGCTTCATTGGGGACCAAGTCTTCAACACAGGAGTCTTTGGGGGAAATTTCAGATCTAAACTATAATACACTATTTATTTTGGGTATTGGAGATTGGATCCAGGGGCATTCTACCTCTGAGCTACATCCCCAGCACTTTTTATTTTTTATTTTGAAACCAAGTCTCACTAAGTTGCTGAGAGTCTCACTATGTTGCTGAGGCTGTCCTCAAACCTGTGATCCTCCTGTCTCAGCCTCCCAAGCACTGGAATTACAGGCATGCACCACCACACGCAGCTTTTACATACACTTTAAATAGATAACTTGGGGCTGGAGGAGGAGCTCAGTGATAGAGTACTTGCCTAGCATGCCCAGGCCCTGGGTTTGATCACTAGCACATCAATAAATAAATAAATAAATAAATAAATAAATAAATAAATAAATAAATGTATATCTCAATAAAACTATTATAAAACGTCCTCAGGGCTCTTCAGGGCAATCTCAACAACATCACATCACCTCCAGTCTCTCTCAGTGACATCTGGAGAGGCAGTGTGGTGCAGCAGAGAAAGGGAGCAATGAAAACAATCAGAGCTACTGAGCACGCATCTGCTTATGCCTGCCCCAAGCATTGCTACATGCCTCAGCTCATTGAATTGGTTTTCTGGTTGTGCCCATTTTACACAGGAGGGAATTCACTGGGTCAAAGCTATGCAATAGGCCAGGTGGTGAAGCCAGATTTAGACAGTCATCTTCCATCTCCAAGTTCACTCCCTGCTTTCCTGTGCTGCTGCAGGAACTCGGCATCAGCAGGGAGGATAACTTCCTTTGTGCTACGTGTCTCAGTCCCCTCATGTGGGAAGGGGAGAGATGCACATTGTGGCAGTGGTTGCAAAGTCAAATGCTCACTGGGGCCCAGCAGGCAATGCCCATAGGAGAAGGAAGCCAGCCAGGGAATAGCTGTGCTGAATTGAAGAACATGTGGCCATTTCAAGGGAGCAGCAGACACTGTCTCCAGCTTCTCCTTGTCACTCAGTAACAAGGATCTGTGGTGGTTAGATCCTTATTTGCACTAGAAACCCAAAATATGGATTTTAAAGGTTAGCAAGCAATTAATTCAAAGTTAAAAAAAAATATTTGTCCCCAAACAAACCTTTGCATGATGCTTCCACCTGAGGGGTTGCCTTTTTGCAAATCTGCACTAGATATTCTCTGAAGTCAGCTCTGGCTTCCACATACTCTGATTCTCTGTTACAGATAGGGCCCTGTCTGCTTTGGTGAGCACAGGGTTCAAACACTGATTTTCCAGGTGCCCTCTTTATTAGCCCTTTGGGAAATCAGAGGCAGCCTCTGTAGGCCTGGACTCCTCATCTGCAAAGGCAACTCCAAACAAATGTGGAATGCATATGTCCTTCCAAGTGGGCATCCATTTTCCTGGTGCTCTGCCTGAGAAAATTTGGTGGCTCAGTAAACACATGGGTGAGCTGCCAGCTGTAGGTAAGGAAAGCTGTGTCAATAAGTCCAAGTTTTCAAAATAAGGAGCCTCCGTTCAATCTCTCTTACAAACCCCACCTAACACAGTAAGATGGTGCCCTTCTGAAATATGTCCTCTTTTCCAGGAATGTATAAAAGACAAAAACATATAAAAGTATCCGTCCGAATCATTAGACTACCAGCTTGGATATTCCCGTGAGTTTTGTGGTTTAGCCAAGGAAGAGGTGCTAGATTGTGCTCCTGCTACCACAGAGTTGGTAGTCTAAGGGATCCCTAAATTTTCACCCCCAAGGTCTTGCCTCCCTCATTGCAATGGACTTGGCCTTGAAATTACTGAATTGGTGACCTGTCCACTGGGGAACAGGGCCATTGACAGGAGCATTAGAAGGAGTTGGCAGTGGGGACACATATGGGGCAGAAAGGAGCACTTGAACAGGCCTGTAAGTGGAATGAATTTCAACCCTTCCTAAGGTCCAAGGCAAGATGGAGGTGTGAGGCATTCCCTTCCTTCCACTCATGGTGGAAGTAGATTCATCACTGACATTTCTGCCCACTTCACAGAAACATATCATGCCTGCTTCTGGTAAGCTGATTCTCCTTAGGTTTCTCCTCTGAAGCCATGGGAACACATACCAGAAACAGGCACCAACCTACTCCTCTCCATATCCTTACTGTTAAAGTTGGGATGTGGAATGCCCCCCAAATATGTATTAAAAGCATGGTTCCCAGTGTAACAAGGTTCAGAGATGGGTCATGACTGGAGGTGGTGGGTCATTGGAGGCATGGCCTTGAAGACTGTATGCCCTCAGCCCCGTCTTCTTGCTTTCTTTGCTTCCAGCCACCAAAACTGAGAGCAGCATCCCCCTACTATACCTTATCTCTGTAGTTTCTGCTTTGGAGCTGGCCGACTAGCGACTAAACCTCCAAAACAACAAGTCTGAATAAACTTTTCCTTCTCTAAGTTGTGTTTGTCAGGTGTTTTGGTCACAGCAACAAGAAGCTGACTAAAACACCTACATAGTCCCACCCCAACTGCTTGCAGAATTGTCCAAACCAAATATCTTGGTCTTCACTCTTGACCTTTCTGCCTTCATCCCTTCAATTACCTATGCATCCTGGCTCCTCATCCAAGCTTTAGAAACCTCTTGGGAAGCATATTCCTCCAACAGCACTTTGTTACCCCTCACAATGACAAATATTTTTGCCTTCAGGAAGTGTGGTAGGCTGAAATATGGCCATCTGAAGGATATTCACATCTTCACATCCTCATCCCCAGAACATGAGACTGCCACCTTATATGGAAACAGGATCTTTGCAGATGTGATCAAACAAAAGGTCTCAAGATGGGATATTATCTTAGATTATCTGGGTACACCATAAATGCAGTTACAAGTGTCCCTATAAAGAAAGAGAAAAGGAAGTTTGACACAGACAGAAGAAGAGAAGGTATTATGTCTACAAAAGCAGAGATGGGAATGATGTGAACACAATTCAAGGAAGGCTGGAAGCCATCAACAGATGGAAGAAGCAAATAAGAGATGCTTTCCTAGTGCACCCAAAGGAAGTGCAGCCCTCCCTGTACCTTGGTTTGGGACCAATAATACTGACTTTGGACCTCTGGCTTCCAGATCAGTGAGAGAATACATTTCTGTGCTTTTTGTGGTTGTTTGTTTGTTTTTAGTACTAGGGATTGAACCCAGGGGCATTCTACCTCCAAGATACACCTCCAGCCTTATTTTATATTCTTTATTTTGAAACAGGGTCTCACTAAGTTGTGGAGTGTCTTAGTAAGTAACTGAGGCTGGCTGCAAACCTGTGGTTCCCCCTATCTCAGCGTCCCAAGTACTGGGATTACAAGCATGCACCACTAAGCCCAGCCTATTTCTGTGGTTTTTAAGCCACCAAGTTTTTATTAATTTGTTACAGCAGTCACAGGAATAGAGGGATACTACTCAACTTTGGGGAAGAGCCATCCCTGGTGGGGAACCCTTTGTGACATACCAAAGAGAGGAAACCAACAGGGTCAGCACAGACTTCTGTTCCCTAATGTGAGACTTCAGATCCCAAGAATCCTGGAAAGTCCCAAGAAGTAAAGTGGGTTACCTGATGTCAGTTCACAGAAATTTAGAAGTTGCAGAGAGCACTGGAGTGGTGAAATGTTTTGTGACAGGACCAAGAGCAGACTCATTGGCAAGCATGAACCACATGCAACTTGGCTCCAAAGCCTCCCAAACCTTCCTGGCACTGAGGCTTCCAAAACCTTCCTGGCACGTGGTCCAGAAAGTGCTAACTTGAAAATATTTTGCATAAAGATCTTTTAAAGGTGCTGGGGATTGAACCCAGGGCCTCACACAAGCTAGGCAAGCACTCTGCCACTGAGCTACACCCTCAGCTCAAACTTATTTGTTAACTGCAAACACTCCCTTTTAGCTTTGGGTGCATTTTATCATCACCTGAGGGAGCTTTTAAAATTCCCAATGTGCAAGCTGCAGGCTAGACCAATTACATCAGATTATTTGGAGCTCCGATCCAGATATCAGTATTTTTTAAAACTCCCCATCCAAATGAGTCCAGTGTACAACCAAAGTTGAGGACAGACTGTGGTTTAACAGTGCTGAGCCTATTTTACCTCCTTGTAAAATGCAATCCTGGGAGGTCATTATAAACAAAGCAAAGGATAAGGATCTTTTGAGATTTTCCTTCCATTGTAGTCCTTTTCCTTTGCAACAAGTGAAGCTCTTAAGAGGCCCCTCTGAAGATCTCTAGATGAGAAGCCAAGATAGCCTATGTACTAGACAGCCTTACTCACTGGGATTGATGTGCTCACTGACACCCTTGCCTAAGAAGTGACACTGAGTTCCTGGATCTACTCGGCTTAAGGTGGCACAGTCTCTAGATCAGACAAGGGCAGTCCTAGTCTTAGTTATGCTGATAGAAAACTGGTATAGGATGTCATCAAAGCCATCATTGTCCTTCTCTGGCAAAAAAAAAAAAAAGACTAAAGACAGCAAACTTTCCTTCCTCTCCAGTTTCCAGAGGTTTTTTGTTTGTTTGTTTGTTGTTTTTTGTAGACTAATTGTGTTGATTATATAGAAATCTGTTTAGTCACCACCATTTCCATGAACTATCTACCATTTATTATCAAGCTGCATAGAACCAAGTGTACAAATTATTATGTGAGTACAATGACTTCTGTCATGAGGTTTGATTTCAATACAAAACTCTGTTTAGAAGTCTCCATAGATGTTCACTGTCCTCGTACTGTCATAGGCCCAATGATTTTCAAACACCAGAGGGGAAAGTGCTGCCTGGTTTTGGGCGCCCTTAAGTGATGGATACTCTCTGATAAATAACTGACACTTAACGCAGAGTTCTGTGTCTGAGAAATCTATAACCTTGAGAAATACAAGCCAGGCCTCAGAAGAGGGGAAACAAGACTTTAAGCAGATCCATTTGAATAAAACATGGCCAAATTTGCACCTTCCTTGTATGTTTTTACAGCTACCTAATTCACGGTACCAGTAGTGCCATTTTATTGTGGAAATTATAACTGCAAGAGAGCAGCTGGGAACCAATATAATAAAAAGGTGGATTTGAGTTTGTTGTGGCCAGCCAAGAATAACAAAGCTAAGGCAGTCCTGGGAGAGGGGCCTCGGCTGGGAATGTGTGGGAAAACAGAACTTCTCCAGCCCAAATTGGAAAAAGAGAAAGCACCAAGAAAGGAGCAATTTGAGACAGCCCCATGGAGCTTGGGTCAGGCCTAAGGATCAATATGTTGGCTTTGAAGTCATTGTTCAACAGGGACCATCATTACTTTGAAAATGAAGAGATGTGATAGGACCTGGCCTGGCTCCATCCAAAACCTGCCTAGATATTGGCAAGTGGAGGCAACAGAGGCTAGCACCATACCTGGGAGATGGAGAGGGAAGGATGGCACAGTACACATTGGTTGGAGGAGCAAAGAAGGCAATGACTGCAGCCTAGGAAGTGTTACATTTTTCCTTACAACTTAATGGCATTCCTCTCAGCTCAGGGAAGGGGTTCCTGTTAAAAGATGAACAGCTCCTGGCATGTTTATATAGCTAGTGATTTTATTGTTTGTTAATCAGCCCAGCACAGTGGTGCACTCCTGTAATCCCAGTACTTGAGAGGCTAACACAGGAGGATCACAGGTTTAAGGCAACCTCAGCAACTTAGTAAGACCTCATTTCAAAATTTTAAAAAGTGGTGATTGGGGGTGTAGTTCAGAGGTAGAACCTCTCTTCGTTCATTCTCTCTGATACTAAAAATATTTTTTAAACTCATAAAGGCTGAAGGTATAGTTGCTAAGTGGTAGAGCACTTGCCTAGCATGCACAAGCCCTGGGTTCTATCCCCAGAACCTTAGAAAGAAAGGGAAAATGTCGTGGGAGACTATGACAGAAAGTAGATTCAAGGCCAGCCTCAGCAATTCAGTGAGGCCCATGGCAACTTAGTGAGCCACCATTTCAAAGTAAAAAATAAAAAAAGGGCTAGGGGTCTAGGGGTGTAGCTCAGATGTAGAATGCCCCTGGGTTCAGTCTCCAGTATCACCAAAAATAAATAAATAATTTAAAAAAGACAAATGCCATGTCATATAGATTTTCTTTGGTGATTCTTATTCCCAAATAAGCATTTTCAAAAAATAGTCCAAACCACAGTTACACAGCTACAAACACAACATGCTGACAATTATGGCCTTTTCCCTCGTTGGTGGTGACTGGTGGAGCTCATGAAAGCTTTAGAGACGTGTTATGTTTGATCATCCTTATTTATCCCCGAAAACTGAAGGTTTGGAGAGCTTATAATTCCAAATGCTACCTTTAAAGATCAAGGATGTGCACAGTAACGATGAAGTCTTTCCTCATGGGCATAACCGATTTTAACTGATTCTTCTAGATTCAAGAAAGAAAAATCAAGCAAGGTGTGATGGCACATGCCTGTAATTCTAGTACTTGGGAGGCTGAAACAAGAGGATTGCAAGTTGAAGCCAGTCTCAGTAACTTAGTAAGACCCTGGGGGTAGCTCAGAGGTTAAAAAAAAAAACCTGGGTGGGGGAAGAGGAGGAGGGAGAGATCAGCCATGAGTCCCCAGAACTTAAATACATAGAGAAATATGTATGCTTATATGTAGAAATATGCTTATATGTAGAACTTCTATTTTTTATGGTACTAGAGATTGAAATTTTGGTACTGGAGATTGAACCCAGTGCCTTGTGATTGTTTAGCATGCACTCTACCATGTTACATGCACTTTTTAAGTGTTTTGAACTTTTAGACTAGTATGGAAGTACCTGTGAATAATTTTGAAATAACAGTGAAGGGGAAAAAATATGATCTCAATATGTTTGTGTTTTAAGTACAGCCCCAATGCTTCTCCACAGACACATTATAATGTATGAATTATAATGAATGAAACATATTAAGAATTAATAAAGTTTACTAATTAGTAAGTAAAGGTCTTGCATTGTGACACCTAACATTTACTTCCATGACTTTTTTTTTTTTTTTGTGGTACTGGAGGTTGAACTCAGAGGCATTCTACTTTCGAGCTATATTACCCCCAGCCCAATTATATTTCTTATTTGGAAACAGGGTCTCACTAAGACAAGTGGCTCACTACTTGCTGAGGCTGTCCTTGAACCTGTAATCCTCCCGTCTCAGTCTCCCAAGTACTGAGATTACAAGTGTGCGCCACCACACCAGCTCCATGACTTTTTTCTAGTTCCTGATTTTTTTAATTGTAAAAGAGCACCAGCCCCATAAATGATAGCCTTATGTCTTTTTTTTTTTTTTTTTTTTTTTTGCAGTACTGGGGATTGAACTCAGGGGCATTCTACCTCCGAGATACACCCCCAGTCCTATTTTTTATTCTTTATTTTGAAACCGAGTCTCACTAAGTTGCGGAGTGCCTCACTAGGTAGCTGAGGCTGGCCTCGAACCCGGATCCTCTGGTCTCAGCCTCCCGAATGCTGGGATTACAAGCGTGCGCCACCACGCCCGGCTCCCTTATGTCTTTTGAATAGTCATTGTTGATCTGTGGACACCTCTTTTCTCTGTGTGACTCATAGCAAAGATCACTTTTCTTATTCCTTTGATGTGTTCAGATACACTTACATTCAAATAAATCCACAAAATGCCAGGAAATGGCTACAGAAAAAAAAATGCTTCTTTGGAAGCAGATTTCAGACATGGATTGTTTTAGAAAACACTAATATACAACACCAGTCCAGCCTCATACATAAACATCAAGGCAACCAAGTGCCTGGCCCAAGTGCAGCGATCAGATTTCAACACAACAAATTCATTTCACACCAAGGGAAAGGTCATTTCTTCAATTGGTGTCTTCTAGGAATGTACACAAATGTCATTCTTTCCAACCTATGTAATTAAACAATTTAACTAGTGTGGCCATTCACTGTTTATTTTCCCATTGGGTAATGGGGGGGTGTTAGCATGAGAAGATGAGAGGAGAATATATTCAAATGTGTTGCTGATCTCTCTCTTCCATTCTCTGTAGACTAGTTTCCCCTTTTTCTAAGGAATCATAAAAAGGTTTGGCTCAGATGGCAGAGCAAAGGGTCAGCCTCACAGGGCCTCTTTGCCAGCGATGATGGCTACTCTGGTTCTAACATTTGCTGCTGGTGAGGCCACTGGATTTAGTTCTATGGTAGATTCTCTCCTAATCAAGTCAGGCAGGCAGATGGGCAGCCTCCTGGTCAGGGCACAGAGCTCAGCTAGGAGGTACTGCACGTAGTAGGGTGGAAGAAGACAGCATGGTATTGGAAGCTAGATGCCTCAGGATCATAGTCCTGGCTTCCATAGCACGTGACCCTGGACAAGCTTCCACATCTTTCTGAAGTCCAATTTCTGCATCTCTAACATGGGGATGATAGTAGTACCTAATTCATAGGAATGTTGTGAGAATTCAATGAAACAAAACAAAAATCATGCTTAGTACAGTCTTGGTAGGCTGTAATTGCTCAAAAAATGACATCTCTGCCTCCATCTATACACAGAAGAAGGCTCCAGTAGTTACATTTATGAGAATCAGAGCTGTAATTTGGACAAGGCAGGTGAAAAGATTTCTGGGGTGGTTGACAAAGTTTTATTTCACATCTTCGGTGGTATTTACAAAACAAGGATGTTTGTCTTATACTTTAAGAACTCACTGAGCCATAAGTATGATTTATGTGGTTTTCTGTATCTGAGTTTTGTTTTTAAGAAAAAATATAATAAATAAGTATCAAGGAGATGCACCATGGCCTCTAGTCTAGACCCAGGCAGGTAGCAGGTGCCCCAGCTAGCTGTAAGCAAGCATGGCCTAAGGCACTCTGTGAGCCAGCATTATTCAGAGATGCTTCAGCGGGCAGTGAGCTAAAGGTAGGGCTGCATGGTGCTCATTGTGTGTAGGGACTTAGGAAACCAAAATGGTGCTCTGGGCCCTGACAATGAGGTGCCCTGAGTTACTGAGCTACAGCTGCTTCAACTCCCTTTAATTAGGGAGGGCAAGCAGGCTCCCCTCCTGACTCCTGTGGCATGGATGACTTCCAATGTGGCCAATAGGAAGGACTCTTATGACTCATCCTATTCAACTTTTTCACTGCTAACACCTTGTCCTTCTCCTTCCTCATTCCTTAGCCACTCAGTCTCCTTCTCATGCTCCATTTCCTCTGCATTACTCCACTATCCCAGGGTTCCAACCTCTCATCTCTCTTTTCTTTTCTCTTTGGTACTGGGATTGAACCCAGGGGCATTCTACCTCTGAGCTATATCCCTCACCTTTATTTATTTACTTATTTATTTATTTGTGTGTTTGTTTGTTTACTGGGGACTGAACCCAGGGGCATTCTACCTCAAATTTACCCCCAGTTCTTTTATATATTTTTTGGTTTTGAAATAGGGTCTCTTTAACTTGCTGAGGCTGGATTTGAAGCTCCTGTCTTAGCCTCTCAAGTACTGGGATTACAGGCATGTGCCACCATGCCTGGTTTCCTTTTATTTTTTTTTATTTGGAAACAGGGTTTCACTAGTTTGTCACGAGTTTTGCTAAGTTGCTGAGGCTGGCCTTGAACCTGCAATGTTACTGTCTCAGCCTCCTAAGTGCTGGAATTACAGGCATGAGTCACCATGTCCCACACCTCACCCTCTGTTCTTCTCCCCTGCCCCTCTCCCCAGTGAACACACCTACTCCCACTGCACCTGTTCCCGCCTCTATGTCAGTGCTTGCCAACTCTCCCTTCACTCTTGGTTTCCACCTATGCCTCACACTCTCTGACAACTTAATCTGTCCAGCATCATGTGGATATCCACAGGCAGGCCCACAGGCTTAGGATGTCCTCCTGCTTTACAGGCTGCAGTTTCTGAAATTGGCTTTGGGCCTCCATCCTCACCTGAGGTACTTCTGCCTCCACTGGCTGTGAGCCTTTCCACATGCCAGCCTGAACTTACTCCATGTTGCCTGACCTATCTGCCGTGGCACACAACCCAGACCTGGAGCCCCACCACATCATCCTGTCACCACTTCTTTCCACGAACGGTCCCTACCCTCCTGAACTACAGTCTCATCCTAATTCAGACCTGAGTTCATGGCAGGTGTTGCTATTCTGGTTCTGACCCTTGGAGTTCACTTGAATGACACCTGCCCTCTGTTAACACCAAGCAACTCACTGGTCCCATTCAGTCCAGATCCTAGCACCCACCCAATGGATTCATGTAACTCCCTGGTCCCATTCAATTCAAATTCTATCACCATCTGATACATTTGAGGTTCTTTTGTCCATTTGCCCCAGTGCTGTGTTTAGGAACTAGGTGTCTATCCCATAGAGAAGCACTTTCCCTGAAATCAGATGAGCATTGCTACTACCTCCCTCAAAAGGTTCTTGGGGACAGTAATCAATGCATTGATGACCACTTACAGCTACACACCTGGCAAAGTCATACATAGACTCCAAGCTATATAGAAGGAAGAGAAATTATTGCCATGGTGGTATTGTGGTTTGGATTTAGAATGTTCTCCTGACCTCCTGTGGTAGACAAGGCAGTCATGTTGGAGGCTGTCCTTGGTTGCTGGGGTGAGATCCCTGGGGTGTGGCCAGGGACAGTGTTTCTTGGGCAGACTGCTGCAGCTTCTAGTTCCTTTTTCTCTCCCCTTCTGACATGAGCTGATAAGATATCTCCTCCTCCTCTCTGCTCCCCACCATCCTGCACTGGGGATCTACAGCCCTGGCTGCTGCTTTGAAGTAGGTACAATACGGACTAAAATCTCCAGAACCATGAGCAAATAAATTTTCCTTCCTCTACATTGTAATGGTCAGGTATTCTGGATTATAGTGGTGAGAATGTAGACTAAAACTGGTGGGGAAGCACCCTCTATAGACATCAGCTGAAAGTCTGATCATTCAGGAAGATGCACTTGCATGAAAAAAGACTGTATCCATTACTAAACAATGCCATTATTTACCATTACTACATAATGAAGAAACAAAGTCCCAGCCCTCCCCATCTGACCTATTCTAAGCTCTACAAAGATCCAGGGACTGTTTGTGAATGCCTGTGGAACAAGAAAGTGCAAAATTTGTAAGTGGACCCATATGAAAGTGGACTCTGTTCCAAGAGACCCAATAAAGGACTTATCCCAAAGCCCCCAACTGTGCAGCACCTACTTCAGGCCCTCATGGCCCTCCCAACCACTTCTAATTCGAGCTTCTCTGAATGAACACCAGCCTAGTCAGCCCTTCTGCCAGTCCTGTGCTAAGCAGCCAGGGTCCCTAGCAGGTTCTCCTAGCATCTCATAAAAAGGAGTTTAGAATTTTTTTTTCTTATTGACATCTCCATTTAAAAGCCAGCACTTCAAATTTGATCTAGTTGAACAGATCTATTTATTTTCATCTTACATACACTGATTTCTGCCCCAATAATTGGTATTGCCATCCACTTATTAATACAATCCAGTCAAGGCATCAGTATTTCTTTACTTTGATTCTTTTGGTGCTGAGGATTGAACCTAGGGGTCTCTACCCCAACCTTTTCATTTTTAACTTTGAGATAGTGTCTTCACTAAGTGGCCCAAGCTGGCATCAAACTTGTGATCCTCTTGACTCAGCATCTCAAATTGCTAGGATTACAAGTGTGTGCTATGGTGCCTAGCTCAGTCTTCATTTTAGTAACAGCTTTATTGACGTAGAATCCACATCATACAGTTAAACTTTTTATAGCATACAATTCAGTTGTTTTTAATATATAGACAAAATTGTATAGCCATCACCATTATCTAAGTCTAGAACATTTTCATCTGCCTAAAAAGAAACTCCATACCCCTTAGTAGTCACTCTGCTTTGGCCTCTGCCCTCATCATTTGACAACCACTAATCTCCTTTTTTTTTTTTTTTTTTTGAGGTACTGTGGATGGAACCTGGGGGTATTCTACCTCCAAGCTACAACCCCAGCCCTATTTTTATTCTTTATTTTGAAGCAAGGTCTCACTAAGTTGCGGAGGGCCTAACTAAATAGCTGATTCTGGTCACGAACCTGGATCCTCCCGTCTCAGCCTCCCAAGTACTGGGATTACAAGCATGCACTACCACAGCCAGCTCACTAATCTGCTAATCTGCTTTCTGGCTCTGTAGGTTTGACTTTTTTGAATACTTTATATAAATGACATTATACAATATGTGGCCTTTGCCTCTAGTTTTTGTGAATAGGCCATAATCTTTTCAAAGTTATCCGATCTCAGCCTCCCAAGTACTGGGATTACAAGTGTGCACCACCACACCCGGCTTCAAAGTTCATCCATCTTATAACATGCATCAGTACTGCATTCCTTGTTTGTGGCCGAGTAATAGTCTATCATATTAATGTATATTTTGTTTACTCTTTGAACAGTTGATGTGCATTAGAATTGTTTCCACCCTTTGGCTATTGTGAATAGTGATTTGTATGCATGTTTATGTTTGAACATGCTTAAATTCTCTTGGGTACTAGCCTAGGGGAGGAATTACTCGGTCATTTGGCAATTCTGATTATCTTATTGAGGAGCCGCCAAACTGTTTTCTAAAGTGGATACACCATTGAACAATACTGCCAGCAACATATGAGCATTCCAATTTTTCCACATCTGAGCCAACACTTGTTATTTTCCATTTTTTAATTATATCCAACCTACTGGATATGAAGTAGTACCTCATTGTGGTTTTTATTTGTATTTCCCTAATTACTAATGACGTTGAACATCTTCTCATATGTCTGTTGGTCACTTGTATATCTTCTTTGGAGTAGACTATTTCCTCATGAAACTCTTTTCTCTTTTTCTCCTCTTGCCACCTCAACTTCCCCTTCTTCTTAGTCTCTTTCATGGGCTTTCTCTGATCTGCCAACCACTCAAATTTGATCTTCCTTAGACTTCTGACTTCAGTTTTGTTTTTTTCTCATTGCATACACTGTCTTCGAGTGATCTCATCTGCCCCATGGCTTCAATTCTGTCTCCAAGTTGGCAACTCCCAGATCAACATCTTCAGCCTAAATCTCTTTCCTGGGATCCAGGCCCATACATCCAGTTGCCTCCCAGATGGTTCTACTTGGGTGTATCCCAGCACCTCATACTCAACATGTCCAGGCAGTACTTATTCTACCCCCACAAATTCAGACCTACTCAGTCACACAAAGGCCCCAAACACTAGAGTCTCCTTCAGCTCCTCATTCAATATTTCTAATCAGTCACAGCAGCCTATAGATTCTGCTTTGAATGTTTCCAAGTATATCATAAGCCCAACAAAGGCTTAAATCATCTAATTGTCTTCTAGGCTAGCACTTTAATAAAATACTCAAATAGCACCTACTCAAAATGTATTTTCAATTTTCCTAAGTACAGGCCTGCCTAAATCTACCTCATAGGCCGGGTATGGAAAGTAGGGACTCTATTACTGGGTTCAATTTCACTTCTAGTAATGCCTACTTTCCTTTCCTTTCTTCCACATCTTCATTATCTCTCACCTACACTACTACTAAAGTGTCCTAATTGGTTCCTTATCTCCGGTCTTCTCTGCTTCTGAAATCTAATCTTTATACAGACAAAAAGGTAATCTTTCAGAAGCACATTTCATGTTATACCCATATTTAAAACTCAATGATCAGCCCGGCATGGTGGCGCACACTTGTAATCCCAGCATTCGGGAGGCTGAGACCGGAGGATCCGGGTTCAGCTACCTAGTGAGGCACTCCGCAACTTAGTGAGACTCGGTTTCAAAATAAAGAATAAAAAATAGGGCTGGGGGTATAGCTCGGAGGTAGAATGCCCCTGAGTTCAACCCTCAGTACCGCAAAAAAATAAAATAAAATAAATAAAACTCAATGATCCCCTTTGATAATACCTGTAGCCTAAAATGTAAATTCCTAGGTGAATGTTAAAGACACCTCATGTTCTAGCTCATACCTAGTCTTCCAACCTTATTTCTCATCCTTCCAGCTACACTAAATTGCCTGCCATGCTGAGAACAAGCTATATTCTATAACCCCTTGAGTGTGTCTAGAATGAGCCAGACCTTTCCTTCTCTTTTTTTTTTTCATTTTTTATTGGTGCATTATAATCATACATCTTTGTTAGGTACAAGCTGGTAAAGGCATACATGCACACATTTCTCATTTAACCCTTCCCCATTTCCCACCCTACTCCCTCACCCTTCCTCCTTCTCAAGTTCAGTTTAGTGATTGACTTCGATATGTTTGTGAAAGTACATCATGTGCATTAGGGTTTTCCCTCCCCCTCTCCCCATCACCTTCAGTTAAGTCACCTTCTTTGCTCATCTAAGCTTTCGTTGTCCTCGTCTAGAGTCCCTCTTATGTCCCACTTTCTCCCTAGCTTCTGCATATTAAGGAGAACATACATTTTTTTTGCTTTTTGTGACTGACTAATCTCACTTAGCGTAATGTTTTCCAATTCCATCCATTTCCCTGCAAATGACATGATTTTGTTCTTCTTTATGGCTGAGTAAAATTCCATTGTGTACATATCTCAGAGTTTTGTAATCCATTAGTTTGTCGATGGACATCTTGACTGGTTCCATAGTTTGGCAATTGTGAATTGTGTGGCTATAAACATAAATACACATGCATTGGTCTAATAGTTTGGTTTCCGTTCTTTTGGGTAGATACCCAGAAGTGGTATTCCTGGATCAGATGGTAGGTTCATGCCCATTTGCCTGAGGATCCTTCATACTGTTTTCCAAAGTGGTTGCACTAATCTGCAATCCCACCAACAACAAACACATTAGGGTTCCCACTTCTCCATACCCTCGCCAGCATTTGTTGTTGTTTAGTGTTTTTGATGATTGCCATTCTAATTGGGATTGAGTGAAATCTCAAGGTAGTTTTAATTTGCATCTCTCTGATTGCTAATGATGTTGAACATTTCCTCATACATTTATTGGCCATTTGTATTTCTTCTTTTGTGAAGTATTTATTTAGATCCTTTTCCCATTTTTTGATTGGGTTATTTGTTTACTTAGCTGTGAGTATCTCGAGTTCTCTGTACATTCCAGATATTAGCCCTCTATCAGAGGAGTAGCTGGCAAGAATTTTCTCCCATTCTGTGGGCTCTCTGTTGAGGTTCTCGATAGTTTCCTTTGCTGCTACTTTGCTGCACAAAAGCTCTTCAGTTTAATGAAATCTCATGTATTGATCTTCCTTTGAGTTGCTCGTGCCTTTGGGGTCTTGTTTGAAGTGCTGGGCCTATACCCTCTTCAAGTAGCTGCAAGGTCTCTGGCCTAACTACTAGGTCTTTGATCTATCTTGAATTGACTTTTGTGCAGGGTGAGAAAGTGGGGTTTATTTCCATTTTCCCGAATATAGTTAACCAGTTTTGCCAACTCCATTTGTTGAAGAGGCTTTCTTTTTTCCAGTGTATGTTTTTGGCTCCTTTGTCAAAAATCAATTGACTATAAGTGTGCAGGTTTGTTTCTGAGTCTTCCATTCTGCTCCATTCATTGGTCTATGTGTCTGTTTTTGTACTAATATCATGCTGTTTTTATTATTGTGGTGTTGTAGTATAATTTGAAGTCAGGTATTGTGATGCCTCCTGCATGGATCTTGTTTCTAAGACCTACTTTTGCTATTCTAGGCTTTTTGTTGATCCAAATTGCCACAGCTCCTTAATACCTGGATCTTGGGCAAGGCTCAGTTCGCTGGAGTCCTGCAAGGCAGACAATTCCAAAAGAAGGAATGCGTGGCATATCCCACTTTGCATTATGTTATATTCTGGAAAATTTGCGTGCTTTGGGTTTTGCTTTCACATTAATTGTAAAGGAAAATTTCTTAGAAACATGTGGCCTAAAGGAAGTGATCTCTCAGCTGGAAAAGCAGTGCCTCAAGACAACCCATAAGAAATTCATTAACCACATACAAACATTAGTCAGGAAACAAGCTTTGCAAGCTTAGTTACTAAACAACCTTATGTTCCCTCTCAGCACACAGGTATAGAAACAAAATAAATAAGCCAAAGAGACTTAGGTCTACTATTTTATCAATGAGTAAAGAAGGCTTTAAGACAAATAGTTTGTCCACTTCCTTCTTGTCTTCCTAAAATTTACATATTAGAGACACATTAACTCTCTAGCTGCCTGAGAAAAAGATAAGAACACTGCTTAAAGGAGCTAAACAAATAGTAAATATTTAAACTATTGGATTTAGGCTCTTCGTTGTTAACCCTTAACACTGCTTTGTACTAAAAGAATCTTTATATATGTATTGTATTTTATAACCTTTACTGTTTTCTTAACCCAATTAAATGGGAAATGGCTTTTCTAGTTAAAGATGTATCTACTCAACCTTTAGAAAAATAAGACTGTAAAAATTCCTATTCTATAGACCTCCCTGCAAAAAAGATAGCATAAAAACAGCTACCTACAAGCAATAAACAGTTATGCTTCAATACTGCGTGTGGTGTGAGCATATTCTCGCAACCGCATCTCAATCCACACCTAATGAAGGACCCCCGACCCCACTGCCTCGAGGGCTGGACCCCAGCACCAAATGAATTTAAGGATTGATTTTTCTATGTCTGTGAGGAGTGACCTTGGTAATTTAATGGGTATTGCATTGAATCTGTAGATCACTTTTGGGAGAATGGCCATTTTGATGATATTTATTCTGCCTATCCAAGAGCATGAAAGATCCTTCCATTTCCTAAGGTCTTCTTCAATTTCTTTTTTCAACTTTTTGTAGTTTTTCTTATAGATGTCTTTTACCTCCCTGGTTAGGTTTACTCCTACGTATTTTATTTTGGGGGGTGCTATTGTGAGTGGAATTCTTTTCTGGATTTCTATTTTAGGGGCTTTATGGATGGCATACAGAGAAGCTTATGATTTTTTTTTGTGTGTGTGTGATACTGGGGATTGAACTCAGGGGCATTCTACCTCCAAGCTATACCCCCAGCCCTATTTTTTATTATTTATTTTGAAACCGAGTCTCACTAAGTTGCGGAGTGCCTCATTAGGTAGCTGAGGCTGGCCAAGAACCCAGATCCTCCGGTCTCAGCCTCCTGAATGCTGGGATTACAAGCGTGCACCACCACGCCCAGCTGCTTATGATTTTTTAAGATTGATTTTGTATTCTGATACTTTTTCTGAATTTGTTGATCAGTTCTATAAGTTTTTTGGTTGACTGTGTTGGGTCTTCTAAGTATATTATTATGTCATCTGCAAAAAGGGATAGTTTTAGTTCTACTTACCCTATTTATACACCTTTGATTTCCTTCTCTTGCCTTATTGCTCTGGCTAGAATCTCAAGTACTATATTGAAAAGAAGTGGTGATAATGAACATCCTTGTCTTGTTCCTATTTTTAGTGGGAATGCTTATAGTTTTTTCCTATTTAGTATGATGTTGACTGTGGGCCTATTGTATATTGCCTTTATGAAGTTGAGGTATGTTCCTTCTATTCCGATTCTCTGCAGTGCTTCTAACGTGAATGGGTGTTGGATCTTGTCAAATGCTTTTTCAGCATCAATTGAAATGTTCATGTGATTTTTGTCTTTGATTCTGTTTATGTGGTAAATTACATGGACTGTTTTTCATATGTTGAACCAGCCTTACATCACTGGGATAAACCTGACTTGGTCATGGTGTATAATTTTCTTGATGTGGTTTTGAATGCATATTGCTAGCATTTTAATTATCAGTTTTGTGTCTAAGTTCATCAGCGATATAGGCCTATAATTTTCTTCTCTTTTTTATTATTTATTTATTTATTTATTTATTTATTTATTTATTTATTGCTGTACTGGGGATTGAACCAAGGGGCATTCTACATCCCCAGTCCTATTTTTTATTCTTTATTTTGAAACAGGGTCTCACTAGGTTTCAGAGGGCCTCACTAAGTAGCTGAGGCTGGCCACGAACCTGGACCCTCTGGTTTCAGCCTCCCAGATACTGGGATTACAAGCTTTTAGCATGAATGGGTGTTGGATCTTGTCAAATGCTTTTTCAGCATCAATTGAGATGATCATGTGATTTTTGTCTTTGATTCTGTTTATGTGGTGAAGTATATGGATTGTTTTTCATATGTTGAACCAGTCTTGCATCCCTGGGATGAACCCGACTTGGTCATGGTGTATAATTTTCTTGATGTGATTTTACATGTGCATTGCTAGTATTTTATTCAGCAATTTTGCATCTAACTTCATCAATGATATAGGCCTATAGTTTTCTTTTCTTGAGCTATCTTTGTTTGGCTTTGGTATTAATGTGATGTTGGCTTCATAGAATGTGTTTGGGAGGATCCCGTTTCTTTCTATTTCACAGAATACTTTGAGGAGTATCGGGATTAGCTCTTCTATAAATGTTTTTTAAAATTCACTTGGAAAACCATCTGGCCCTGGGCTTTTGTTTGATGATAAACTCTTTATTGATGTTTCTATCTCTTTGATTGTTATTGGTTGGTTTAAGTTTTCTATATCTTCTTGACTCAATTTAGGAAGGTTATATGTATCTAGAAATTTGTCAGTTTCTTCTAGATTTTCCATTTTGTTGTAGTATAGTTTTTCAAAGTAGTTTCTGGCAATACTCTGTATTTCCACACTGTCGGTGGTAATATCTCCTTTTTCATCTCCTGTTTTGGTAATTTGAGTTGATTCTCTCTTTCTTTTGGTGAGATTGGCTAATGGTTTATCTATCTTGTTTATTTTTTCAAGAAACCAGATTTTGGTTTTGTTGATTTTCTATATTGCTTTTGTATTCTCTACTTCATTAATTTCTGCTCTGATTTTCATAATTTCCTGTCTTCTACTGGCTTTGGGCTTAGACTGTTCTTGTTTTTCAAGAGCTTTGAGCTGTGTCATTAGATTATTTATTTGGTGATTTTCTGTTCTTCTTATGTGGGCATTCAGTGCTATAAATTTTCCTCTTAGTACTGCCTTTAAGGTGTCCCAGAGGTTTTGATATGTTGTGTCTCTGTTTTCGTTATTTTCTAGGAATTTTTTAATTTCTTCCCTTACTTCTTCTATGACCCATTCCTCATTTAGCAGTGTAGTGTTCAGTCTCCATGTGTTTACATGTTTACTCTGGGTCTTCTTAGAGTTGATTTCTAGTTTCATTCCATTGTTATCTGAAAAATGCAGGGAATTATGTTACATTTTTTGAATTTGCCAGTGCTCACTTTGTGGCCCAGAATATGGTCTATTTTATGGTTTCATGGGCTGCTGAGAAAAATGTGAATTCAGCTGTAGTTGGGTGAAATATTCTGTATGTGTCTAATAGGTCCATTTGGTTTATGGTACTCTTTAGGATTGAGTCATCTCTACTGACCTTTTGTTTGGAAGGTCGGTCTAGTGATGTGAGAGGAGTGTTGAAGTCTCCTAGTATTATTGTATTTGGATCTATGTGTGATTTTATATCATGAAGAGTTTGTTTTATGAAAGTGGCTGCACTATATTCAGCTTTTAAATATCTACTCTCTATATTAGATTTTTAGCATGTTTCAAGCATTCTTATTTGCTTTCTCTATCAGTGCAGGCATGGAGTTCCACTGGTGCCTCTCCCACTGAAATCTTGTGTCTCTGAGCTCTGTGCCACTTTTGTCTATGTAGGCAGGGTGTGTCATTGGATTTGTACTCAGTATAACTCCGAGGCTCCCTGCTTACTATAGGCCCTGTCTGCATCTCTCTCTCTCTGCCTTTGCAGGTGGCAGATGTGCAGTCTAAACACGGGACATTTTCCAGGGGGTCTGTAAGGTCTCTATGCCCTGTGTGCTCTGGATCCCTCCTGCACTTCTCCTCCTATCCAATTGCTAGAAGGGAAGTTGACTGAGTCTGTTGGTTGCCACAGGGGCCCCCGGTCGTGCAGTTAACTTACAATTGAGTGCTACTCTGGCTCTGGAGGGAGAGGTCAGCTGGGTGACCCCACAGCAGGCTTTAGCTGGTTGTCCTAAGTGCTCCAGTCAATGTCGATCGTGCGGAGATATGCGGCCTGATTGGGATGTGGAGTTCTGGAGTCGTTTACTCCACATCTGGCCACTGGGTATGCAGGAGGTTGTTAGATGTCTCAGTGCTAGTAGACCCCGCTCTGGGCAGCTGACTCAATGCCGGCCAGCCGCCGCTCCACAGTGCTCGCTGCAGCCACACGCGCAGGCTCCTTTGCTCTCCCTGGTCCTCTTTCTGTGTTCTGTTCAGCTGTGCTTCAGTTTTAGTTACTTTGTTCACTTTTTTGCTTTTTTTTTTTTCTTCCATCCATCAAGAAGCTACTTTTATGGCAGTTTTTATTCGAGTTCTACATCAACTGAAGAGAGGGGTTTCACTCAGTCATCATCTTCTCCTTCTCTCTTTCTTTCTTTC
>PVLC010009599.1:43366-53572 GCA_004027655.1 Graphiurus murinus | reverse complement strand
ACTGGGGATTGAACTCAGGGGCATTCTACCTCTGAGCTATACCCCCAGCCCTATTTTTTATTCTTTATTTTGAAGCCGAGTCTCACTAAGTTGCAGAGTGCCTCACTAGGTAGCTGAGGCTGGCCGCGAACCCGGATCCTCCGGTCTCAGCCTCCCGAATGCTGGGATTACAAGCGTGCGCCACCACGCCCGGCTTATTGGTGTTAATTTTTAGAGATTTATATATTCTGGATATTAGTTTTTTGCCAGATGAGTAGCTGGCAAAGATTTTCTCCTTTTCTGTAGGCTGTTTCTTCACCCTGTTGATTGCTTCATTTGCTGTGCAGAAGCTTTTAAATTTTATATATATAATGCTATTTGTCAATTTTTTTGTAACTAGGAATTGAACAAAAGAGTACTCTACCTTTGAACTACACCCCTAGTCATACTTTATTTTTATTTTCAAACAGGGTCTCGCTAAGTTGCTGAGGGCCTCACTAAATAGCTGAGGCTGTCCTAGAATCTATGATCTTCCTCTCTCAACCTCTCAACTATTGAGATTACAAGGTGTGCACCACCATGCCAGGCTTCATTTGTCAATTCTTGCTATTATTTCTTGAGCTATTTGAGTCCTGCTCAGGAAGTTATTTCCTATGCCAATATCTTGAAGCGTTTCCCTTATGTTTTCCTCTAGTAGTTTCAGTATTGGGGACTGAACTCAGGAGCACTCTACCTCTGAGCTATACCCCCAGCCCATTTTTTTTTTTTTTTTTTTTTTGTTATTCGTGCTCAGCCCATTTTTTATTTTCTATTTTGAGACAGAGTTTTGCTAAGTTGCTGAGGCTGGCCTCAAACCTACAATCCTCCTGTCTCAGCCTCCCAAGTAGTGGGATTATAGGAATGTGCCATCATGCCCGACTCCTCTAGTAGTTTCCAAGTTTCAGATCTTACATTCTAAGGTATCTCATCCTTTTTTTTTTTTTTTTTTAATTCAGGGTGAGAGATGGGGATCTAAATTTAATATTTTACACATGGATCTTCAGTTTTCCCAACACTGTTTGTTGAAGAGGCTGTCTTTTCTCCAACTTATGTTTTTGGCTCCTTTGTTGAGAATGAGATGCTGTAGATGCATGAGTTTATTCTTGGGTCCTCTATTCTATTCCATTGGTCTATGTGTCTATTTTTGCATCAGTACCATCCTAATTTTGTTACAATAGCTTTGTATATATTTTGAAATCAGTTATTGTGATGCCTCCGTATTGTTCTTTTTGCTCATGTCTGATTTGACTATTGAGGGTCTTTTGTGCTTCTAAGTCTGTGAAGAATGCCATTGGTATTTTGATGTGGATTGTATTGAATCTACAGATTGCTTTGGGTAGTATGGCTATTTTTTCTCACTCAAAGAGACATTATTTATTTTGTTAAAATCAAGCAGGATGATCTGTTGATGAGACATAGTAAGGGTCTGGTGTATACATTTGCCACAGTGGACTGCAGGGTACAACAATAGGCAACACCTGTCTGAAAGAAGGCTCACTGTACAGAGCATTCCACAGCTGTGCTGTGACGGGGGAGTCAGCCACCACCCATGAATGCCAAGGGCCAAAGATTAGCACCAAATTGTTTTCATATGCAATAATATAACTATATACAGAGTCATGTACACGGACTCACTGGAATCTTTGGTTTCTGCTAACCAGACACTTAAGGGACAAACGGGGATAGATGGATGGACAAGAAGGTTGTAATTATGTGTGCTTTGCTAACAGGATACTAGAGTGACTCTATATTGCTATGTAAGAGGAAGTCCTAAAAGAAAAACACAAAAAGGTTGAGTGCAGACATACAAATCTGATTATTCACAGTGATTGCAGTACTCCAAGTGAGGCAAAAGAATCGCAGGTAAAATGCCTTGTGGGGGTCCAGCCCTCCGGGCAGTGGGGTCAGGGGTCCTTCGATAGGTGTGAATTGAGACAAGGTCGCGAGAATAGGCTCACACTGCACGAAGTGTAGAGGCATATCTGTTTATTGTTTGTATGGAGCTGGTTTTTATACTATCTTGTTTTTGCAGTGAGGCATATAGAACAGGAATGTTTACAGTCTTGTTTTTCTAAAGGTTGAGTAGGTACCTTTTTAGCTAGAAAAGCCATTTCCCGTGGTATTTGATGGGATTAAGAAAACAGTAAAGGTTACAAAATACAGTACGTATATAAAGATTCTTTTAGTACAAAGCAGTGTTAAAGGTTAACAACAAATAGTCTCTATTCATTAGTTTAAATCTTTACTATTTGTTTAGCTTCTTTAAGCAGTGTTGTTATCTTTTTCTCAGGCAGCTAGAGAGTTAATGTGTCCTGTGAAGCTTTAGGAAGACAAGAAGGAAGTGGACAAAGACTATCTGTCTTAAAGCCTTCTTTACTCATAGATAAAATAGTAGACCAACATCTCTTTGGCTTATTTATTTTGTTTCTATACCTGTGTGCTGAGAGGGAACATAAGGCTGTTTAGTAAGTAAGCTTGCAAAGCCCGTTTCCTGACTAATGTTTGTATGTGGTTAATGAATTTCTTATGGATTGTCTTGAGGCACTGCTTTTTCAGCTAAGAGATCACTTCTGTCAGGCCACATGTTTCTAAGAAATTTTCCTTTAAAATTAATGTGAAAGCAAAACCCAAAGCACCCAAAATTTCTAGAATATAACATAATGCAAAGTGGGATATACCATGCATTCCTTCTTTTGGAATCGTCTGCCTTGCAGGACTCCAGTAGACCAAGCCTTGCTCAAGATCCAGCTATTAAGGAGCTGTAGCAATGCCTCATCTAAATTAAAAAGTATTTACTCAGAAGTTCCTGGAGAGCTGGGTGTGGTGGCGCATGCTTGTAATCCCAGCATTCGGGAGGCTGAGACCGGAGGATCCGGGTTCGCGGCCAGCCTCAGCTACTTAGTGAAGCACTCTGCCTGCAACTTAGTGAGACTCGGTTTCAAAATAAAGAATAAAAAATAGGGCTGGGGGTATAGCTCGGAGGTAGAATGCACCTGAGTTCAATCCCCAGTACTGCAAAAAAAAAAAAAAAAAAAAAAGAAGAAGAAGTTCCTGGAGAGGTTTATGGATAGTCAGCTCTGCCTTTTCTGCTGGAACTGACATTCACAGCAAGGGGCTCCAAGGCAGGAAGCAGGAAGGTGCTTTGGTAGCAGAGAGGGGCCTTTTCAAGCTAGGAACAGCTGACTTATACAGAAACACACACTTGAAAGGGCATTCATCCTGTTGGCATTGGTAGGTTGCCAAAGAGGCAAGGTTTAGTGCCAGCACTCTTGAAGCTTGCCAGCGTGGGCCAGGCTGGACAGAACACATCAACACCTACACAGTGCTTCTGTGGTCCAGCTCAATGCCTCTGGCTCAGGAAGTGTGGATTTGGTCTTTTAAGACATGCGTGTGTGTGTGCGCACGTATGTGTGTGCATGACCACACACATATGCACATACATGTGCAAGGGCTGTCGTCACTGCTAACTGACGGACTCTCCCCACCTGCTAGCAGAAGTCTTGGTGATGATGATGATGGTGGTGGTGGTGATCATGGTAATTTATTAACTTGTGGGAAAGGTGAATGGTTTCCTAAGGGTTAAAAACTGTGAAATGAACAACTTCTGTGTCATAGGCATTCATGTTAACATTAAAATCACCACATTAAGAGTGTTCATGCTTAAACACACACACACACACACACACACACACACACGACAGATAGCTGTAGTCTTTCTCACCTGCCATCAGAATTTCATGTTTACCAGCCAAGTAAAATTACTTGGTTCAAAGTGTTTCCAGTAATAATGCATTTATTGGCTATTTGTTTCCTGAAACCTGTGGAATATTTTTTAAGTTACTTCCCCCCAGAACCTTCATTTTGTGTGCATACGTCATTAACAATAACTAGCTCCTTTTATTTTTGCTTCCAGCCTATTACTGTACCAGAAGGGCCACATTCCATGTAAGAATCCTTCCTCTGGTTTTTCAGAGGTTCCGGGGATCAACTGGCTCCTTGACTCCATCTTTCTCTGCGGCAGACCTTAAACATTCTGTGCCCTCTTTATTGGTTGTAATGGCAGGATTCTAAGGAGAGTCTTAATTGTTAAAAAAAAAAAACTGTTGTGATTTCCAACTGACAAATCAAATCACAGACCTGGAGGAAAATATTTGCAAATCATGTCTCTGACACACAGTTTGTATCTGGATGTATAAAGAACTCTCAAAACCCAACAGTAGAAAAACAGCCCAGTTGAAGAGCGAGTGAAAGACTTACATACTCTTCATCAAAGAGGATATATTCATGGCAAAGAAGCTCATGGAATGGTGTCCAACTGCTGATGGGTTAGTTATAACTTATTTTTATCTTATAATGGTAGATCTAGTGTATTTCTTCAAAAAATGTTTGTCTAACTAGATGCATGTCTAATGGCAAGCTAATTCTTCAGATGCTTTGTGGGGGGGAAGGTTATTAAGAGTGAGCATTCTATTTATATATTTGAATCCTCATTTTCCCCTTAATCCCATAAAAGAAGTACAGCTATTTTAATAATACTAATTCTCCCAGTCCATAAACAAGGAGGTCTTTCTATCGCCTAATGTCTTCAATTTCTTTCTTCAGTCTTTTATCATTTGCAATTTGTAGAAGTATTTCACTTCCTTGTTTAGGTTTATTCCCAGTGTTTTAAATTTTTTCATGGTTACTGTGCATGGGATTGTTTTCCTCATTTCTTTCTCAGTGAGTTCATTATTGGTGTATAGAAAAGGTATTGATTTTTTGGTATGTTGATTTCATATCCTATTGCTTTGTGAATTTGTGTATCAGTTTTAAGAGACTTTTGGTGGACTTTTCAGGGTTTTCTAGGTATAGAATATCATTTACAACAGGGATAATTTTACTTCCTCCTTTCCCATTGGGAACTCTTTTTTTTCTTTCTCTTGCCTGATTACTCTAGCTAAAGTTTACAGCACTGTATTGAATAAAAGTGATGAAAGTGAATATCTTCATCTCATTCCTGATTTTAGAGGAAATGCAATCAGTTTCCCCCTTTCAGTGTGATGTTGGCTATAGGTTTGTGATCTATTTTGGAGACAGTTCTGTGTGCTGGTGGAAAAAATGTGTATTATGCATTCTGTTAGCTATGAAATATTCTGTAGATGTCTGTTAATCCCATTTGATCTATAGTGTAATTTAACTCTGAGGTTTCTTTCTTGACATTTTGTCTGAAAAATCTATTGATAAGAGCAGAGTATTTAAGTCACCCACTATTATTGTATTGGAACCCATCTTTCCCTTCTGTCCTGTAGTGTTTGTTTTATAGAATATATATTTACAATCATCATATCTTCTTGATGGATTGTTCCCTTTATCAATATTTGGTGACCTTCTTTTTACCTTCTGACCAATCTCTGTCATTCCTAATAGCATCTTCTACTTGGTAAAGCCCAGACTTTGTCTACTGTCTTCATGCAGCACTCAAAATACAAGCTCAGATTCACCAGAGGTGAGTGTCACCTTCCTCTTTGAATCTCTGCTTTTATTTCATGTTTGGTCTTTGAGAATTCCCTTCATTTTCTTTCTATCACAAGTATGCATTTTAAAAAACTAACAACAACTGTGAGCTAGGTGTGGTGGCACACACCTGTAATCCCAGATACTCAGGAGGCTGAGGCGGGGGATCACAAGTTCTGAGGGTTGGGGGTGGGAATGCAGCCTGGACAACTTAGTGAGACTCTGTCTCAAAATAATTTTTTAAAGAAAGGGGCTAGTGATGTAGGTCAGTAGTTGAGTGCTCACCTAGCATGCATGAGTTCTTGGATTCAATCCCAAATACCATAAAAACAGGGGGGATTTAATAAAAAAAAAAAAAAGCATATCATCTGGGTGTGGTGGTACCTGCCTATGATCCTAGTACTAGCAAGCTAGCAAGACTTTCAGCAACTTAGTGAAACCCTTTTTCTTTCTTTCTTTTTTTTTTTTTTTTTTTTTTTTTTTGGTGCCAAAGAGGTCACTTTTGGGAAGAGCAGCCTAGCAGCCTAAAGGTCGTCTGTCGTTGGTCAATGGAACTCTGGTGTAGACCAGTTTTATACCTTTTGGTTACAGAGTTGGGGGTATGGAAAATCATTGCATTGTTTTACAAATCAGGTGCTTAGGACACACAGCTTATCTTATTTAGAAAGCTAATAGCAGTTAACATTCCTTTTTACATACTGGTTAGTTTCTGTTTGCCCCTTGGACCTTTAGTCAAAGAGGGCCAGGAGAACTTGTCTAACTTTTACCAAAAAATGGATACATGCTGTTTCAATTCCCCACTGGTTTTTATTACTGAGTCAAATCATGGACTCATCATATACAGGAAAGAGGTTATATTGTCACCTAGTAACTAGTACCTTGACTGCATTTACTCTTTTTCTGATATAAGCCACTAGGCAATTTATGATGCAGGGCCCTACAGTTATAGTAAGGGACCTGTGTGGCAGTAGTCAGGGTAGTCAGCCAGAGAGATCTGGAAAATGGTGACTAATACCCAATTGTTGGACTTGTGACAGCACCTTTTTTAAGGTTGCTTTTAACCAAAGCTAAGCTTTTCCTAATAACTCCGGATTTATTAGCCTAAAACAGCATGTTTTCCTAAGGTCATGCACAATCTCCTTCTTTTATGAAGAGCAAATCTAACCCTTTTTTATTTTGTAAGATCACTTTAGCAAAGGAATCTATCTGCGCCTCCAAACGGGAGGTGAAGTTTTAAATGCTCTAGGTCAGCATCTATTTGGGCACTCAGCTCCTTAAAGTTTTTATCCCCTATTACTAAAGCAGAGGTTTTAATGGCCACTGGCCCTCGATATTAGTGTATCCCCACATCCACTAATAGGGCGACCAACATTGGAGCTGTTTGGTGTTGGTTGTGATGAGGCAGAATAGAAGGAATAAAATTTAGGTAGGAAGGAGACATTGGGAAGAAAAGGAAAATGTAGTTTTAAAATCTGTAGAGTTTTAAGCCAACTCCACCCCTTGGAAGTTTCTTAGGAGGTCCCACACCCTGATCCCCTGAAGCCCTGCCCCCACCTGAAATTCAGGGCCAAGGACACTTGAGATTCAGGGCCAAGGTCAGATCCATCTTGAAACCTGAGGAAGAGGAGGATCCAACTTGGAACGCCCACCTATCGCCCACCTATACCTGAAAAAGGAGGAGGTCCAGACTGCTTCTGTGCCCACCCCTCCTAAAAGTTTATAAAAAGCCCCTTCCTATAGTTTTGTAATCCATTCATCTGTCGATGGAGAGCTTGGCTGCTTCCATAGTTTGGCTATTGTGAATTGTGCAGCTATAAACCTAGATACACATACATCGGTCTGATAGTTTGGGTTCCATTCTTTTGGGTAGATACCCAGAAGTGGTATTGCTGGGTCCTATCAATTCGTACCTAACAAAGATGCATACATACAAAGCACGAATTATTACAATAAAAAAAATCTTAACAACAACAACAAAAAAAGCCCCTTCCTCCCTTTTCTCACTCTCTTGCCCTCCTCCTCCATGACTCAGAAGATCTCTGCTTACCCGTTTTCCCTGAGTCTCTTATTTTCCTGAATAAATACCTGACTTTTGTCCTGACTGGCACGTGTTAAAATTCTTTTTATCACAGAGGCCAAGGACCCACGAGTGGGACCCTGTTATCCCATGATAGTTGTAACTGGTCTGAAGGGAGACACTTCATAAGTCTGCTGGTGCAAGCCAGCCAGGTCCCCTTGAGGCTATTGTAATAGACCCTTTCTGAGGAAGAAAGACTAGACTGTATAACCGCAGAACAAATTGACCTATAGGGGTAGTCCTGGGGCGATAAGTAGATGAAAGTAAGCATGAGCCTTGCCCCTGTAAAATTTCTAAAGTAAGTCTAGGCTTATTTTACCCACAGTTGCCGGGGTCCAGCCCTAGCAGGAGTCGGGGGTCCGTCGACAGTGGGGAAGGAGACGAGGTCGTGAGAATACGCACACCAAATGTAGTGATGAAGCGTATCTACTTTATTGTTCACAAGCAGCTGATTTTATACATTTCATACAGCAGTGAAGTACATAGAACAGGGAAGTTTATGGGCAGGTCATCTAACAGTTTGACGATAGCAAACTTGTTTTGTTTTTCTAAAAATTTTTACATCAGTATATAATGATTTTATTTTGACTCTGGTACAAAGCAGTGTTAAAGATTAACGAGGAATAGGCCTGTGTACATTGGTCTAAGCTAGGGAGTTTTTGGTAAATCACCTGTTGTTTTTGTTAACTATAGTCTGTCTTTATTAATGTGTCCTGTGAAGCTCTAGAGAGACACTGTGGGAGTTGGTAAAGGTTGTCTGTGCTTAGACCCTATAAAGGGATACCAGATACCCACATTCTTATAGCCTTTTTTACCCATAGGTAGATTGTAGACCTAAGTCTCTTTGGCTTAGCTCTTTTGTTTTTTATATCTGTGTGTTGAGGGAGAACATAGGTTGATTAGTAACTATATCTGAATTACCTTGCAGAGCTTATTTACTGACTAATGTTTGTAAGTGATCAGAGAATTCTTATGTTGTTTGTCTGAAGGCACTGTTTTTTTGCTAACGTCAAGAGGTTGTTATTCGACTGGCCACCACCTGTTTTTAAGAAACTTTCTTTAATAATAAGTGTAAAAACAAGACTTGAAGTACCCAATGTTTCCAGAATATACTATAATGTAAAGCAGGATATGCCACGTATCCTTTCTTGGAAGCATCTGCTTTGCAGGATTCCATCAGATCGAGCCTTGCTCATGATCCAACTGTTAAGGAGTTGTGGCACACAGTCTTTTTTTTTTCTCCAGTAATGGGGATGGATGGAACTCAGGGGCATTCTACCTCTGAGCTACACCCCCAGCCCTATATTTTTATTCTTTATTTTGAAACAGGGTCTCCCTAAGTTGCGGAGTGCCTCACTAGGTAGCTGAGGCTGGCCTCGAACCCGGATCCTCCGATCTCAGTGTCCCAAATGCTGGGATTACAAGCCTGCACCACCACACCTGGCTTCACAGTCATTTATTTTGCTTGTGCAACTATTGATTGGTTGGTGGCTATACCCACATAGTATGGGGTTTGGGATTTAAACATAGCCATCAGTCCTTTCTTAGACTTAGATCTGATCTATTAATTACCTGATGGAACTTTTTTAGCAATCATTTATCTCCTTACAGCCAGGAGAGGGGGGTCTAACCTCTGTAGACTGATATGGGGGTCCTCATGCTTTTATGAGGCCTCTGTCTCACATCTCCATCTCCTGCAGTGATAATTTTGTTTTTAATCCCAGGCAGTGGGATTTCCCATTTGCTAGAGAGGCATAATATTGAGTATGTTGGAGACTCCTTTTGAAATCTAAGTCTCCACAGCCTGGCATAGGGCCTGATGGGCAGTCAGATCTCTAGAGCTAAGTTCCCACACCCACTTTTGTGAAGGCCTATACATTTCCATAACATTTGTAACATACAAAATTAGGCCTCCCATTTGAGTCTTATCTTTAGTGGATCTGAAGTCTGAGTTGCTCTCCATCTGCCGTCCTCCACTGGAGCCTTTTTTAGTTGGGTGTGGTGAGTCCAAGATGAGATTCCAGTGACCTCTATCACCATCAAGGATAAGGTCCTTTTCAGGTTGATTCCAAAGTCCGGGATGGTGTTGCTTCACCTACACCAAGTCTTCAGGATGGAAGGGGTGCGCTGGTTCTCCAGCGGTGAAGGGATAGGAGTCTCTTACAGTCTGATGGATGGCCTCCCTTGCTTTCTGCAGAGCCTGTAAGGACTTGAGAAGGGCGTGGTTAGACATTTTAACCTTAGATATATAGTACAACTTTGGGAGGAAAGGTGAAAAGTCTGCCAAACGTTATTTTAAAAGAGGTAAAACCTCCCCAATATGATGTACACCTTTACCCCTAGGATAGCAAAGGGGAGAAGAATGCCCCAACTCTCTCCAGTTTTGGAGACCAGTTTAGTCAAGGTCTCTTTTAGAGTCCTATTTTTTTTTTTTTTTTGCGGTACTGGGGATTGAACTCAGGGGCATTCTACCTCCGAGCTATACCCCCAGCCCTATTTTTTATTCTTTATTTTGAAACCGAGTCTCACTAAGTTGCGGAGTGCCTCACTAGGTAGCTGAGGCTGGCCTCGAACCCGGATCCTCCGGTCTCAGCCTCCCGAATGCTGGGATTACAAGC
>PVLC010009599.1:0-43266 GCA_004027655.1 Graphiurus murinus | reverse complement strand
AGAGTCCTATTTATCTACCTGCCCTGAACTTTTAGGTCTGTATGCACAATTTAGTTTCCAATTAACACTTAAGGCCTTTGTCAAATTTAGAGAGAACTTGGCCGTGAAGGCCGGGCCATTGCCAGACCCCAATGAAAAAGGGCAACCCAAATCTAGGAACTGTTTCCTGTAGTAATTTCTTGGTCACAATTGAAGCAGTCTCAGTCCTGGTAGTGTAGGCTTTCACCCAACCAGAAACTGTGTCCACAAATACCAGGAAGTACTTATATACCAGAGAAGTCAATTTTACCTCCATGAAGTCCAGTTCCCAATGTTTCCCTGGCATACTTATCCAAACTCCGATGGTCTTATTTCCTCTTTTGGATTCACCTGTGCACATATTTGGCATCTGGACACCAGGTTCTTTACGATTTGATCCAGCTTTGGGATGTAGTACCTGGGTTTAAGGAGCTCGCTGAGCTTTGTTGCCCCTTGATGAGTAGTCTGGTGGAGTTAGGATACCAGCCTTCTTTTAAAGCCTCCAGGAGCAGGGGGCTTCCAGCCGGTAGTATCCACCATTGGGTTTCTTCCAGTGTTGCATCTTCCTATTTTGCCCTGTCCCTTTCCTCAGTTGAATGTATTGGCTTTTGTGGCAGTTCTGGTTTAGGTTACATGATCAAAATGGAAAGAGGCCCCACTGGTTTTAGGACCACTTCTCAAGCTTTCTGGTCACTGCTCTGCTGCCTCTGGCTTTAGGGGAGTCTCCTTTCTGCTGCCCTTTCTTTGCTTGCCAAGGTGAGGAGTCCCCTCTCCTGGTACAATGCCCCATGCATGTCAGCCGTGGCAAATGCGTACCAGCTGCCCATGTATATTGTGACAGTCTTTTTCTTTTTCCAGTGCAGCGCCCAAGTCAGAGCAATGAGCTCGGTCTTTTGAGCCAATGTTTCCCTGTTGAGAAACTGGGCCCAGATAGTTTTGTGTTTACTGACCACTGCTGCCCCTGCATACCTGATGCAGTTCTGGACAACACTGCTTTCCTCAGTATAGAGCACTTCATCTGCCCCCAATAGAGGAATATCAGTCAGGTCTGGGCGGGTTGACCAGATCACATTAGTCATCTGGGCACAGTGGGGTAGAGGTACTTCCAGACAGTCATCTGGCAACAAGCTTGCTAGGTTAAGGGTGGCCATTTGGCAAAAGCATATTTAGAGTTGATCTAGAAGAAGCACTTGGTAGTGGGTTACTCACGCATTGGCCATCCACCACTCCGGGGTTTCCCCTTAGAAAGGTCTCAGTTGCGTGAGGGGTGGTCAGGAGCAACCCTTGGCCCAGCGTCAGTCTATCAGCCTCCTTTACCAACATAGCTGTAGTGGCCACAACTCACAGGCAGGTTTGCCAAACTGCTGCCATAGAGTCCAGTCTTTTAGACAGATAAGCCACTGGTCACTTCTAGGTCCCAACGTTTGAAACAAGGACTCCTTTAGCAATGTCCCAGACCTCATCCATGAACAAGTGGAACAGCTTAGTGATATCAGGAAGTGCCAGGGCAGAGGCAGAAACTAAGGCCTTCTTTAGGGTTTCAAAAGCTTTTAGTTCAGCTTCTGACCATTTGAGAGGGCCATCCCCCCCTAGGCTGGTATACAACAGCTTTGAGATTTTAGCAAAACCCAGAATCTACAGCTGGCAATATCACATTGCCCCCCAAAACTCCCGCATTTGCCTCTTGTTCTCTGGGACTGGAATCTGGAGAATCACAGCAATGCGGCTCTGAGATGATCGTCCTCTTTTCTTCCTCTAGGCTGTAACTTGAGTAGGTCATCTGGGTTCTGCGGAGCTGCACCTTCTTGGCAGAAACATGGTAGCCCAGGTCTTGGAGCATTTGCAGGAGACCCTTAGTGGCCTTTTTGCATTCTTCCTCTGTTTTTGTGGAGATGAGGAGATCATCTAGATACTAGGGCAGGGTACTTTTGGGTTATGCTTTTCATCAGTCCTCCTATCCACCTGCCTCATGGCTGCCACCACTACTCTGATTAACTTTTTACTTTGCCTATCTTTGATTGAGTCACGATCAAATAATCTCTAAGGGTTGTGACCTGTTTATGCCTTTAAATCCTTTTAACTTTTGCAACTTTTTTCTAATATCTGGGACCAACTGGGTGACAAAGGCAATATTTATACCCACTAGTTTTCTGTGGCATCTGAGTCTGTTGGAGTAAAAACTCCATAGGCATCCTAGAACCACTCCAGAAATCCTGCGGGAGACTCCTGAGGTCCCTGAACAACCTCGCTTACTTTAGATAAGTTAGTGGGCTTGTAGGCAGCCCCCCCCCCAATTCCAGCCAATAGAACCTGGCAATAGTTGTGCAGACTCCTCCTGCCTTCTCCTGTATTGGGGTACCAATTAGGCCTGGTGGAGGGGAAAGCCTCTCTAATACACCCCTCATCCTCCATGTTGGGGTTCATTGTCCCCCAGGACCCAGAATGGCCTTTTACTTTTCACTCAAATCCTGACTCTCCCTTCAGCCATGAAGAGAGTGGTTAAGAGCTGTTAGCGATCATCCCAGGTGGTCTCGGGTGTGTAAAAAAAAACAGTCTCAAGTAGCCCCATCAGAGCCTGAGGTTTCTCAGAAAATAGGGGATTTTGATTTTCCAATTATACAAATCACTGATAGAGAACAGTACATAAACCATAAAAGGGGCCACATCCTGCCCCAATTCCCCCTGTGGAGGGTGCTTCACAAAGGGGGGGAACGGGCACCACCTTGGCCGCGGCAAGCACCTGTCTTGTCTCCCCATAAGTGGAGCCTCTCCTTATGTGGGAAGGAGACAAGGGACCCATCGAGGATAAGATTGTGTATTTCCCCTGGGGTCCCATCACCGAATTTGGTGGGGGATTTTATCAAGAAAATCCTGTTTCCCACAGAAAATAAACAGGCCAGTAACCATGGGGGAGAATATCTAAGGAGGGTGAGCCACCGGTTAATGTATGGAAACTGGTTTGGGTGTCCGGAACTTCCCATAACCACGTTCCAGACAGCTTGGGCCACGTGGACATCCAGAGCCCTCCTTTGGCAACACACTCTGAAGGTGACCCACTCAAGTTCACAAAAAGTCTGAAGTTTTCCCGGGGAGAAGGGAATCCCAGAATCACTCTCCCTGAAAAACCATCTTTGAAATTCCTCAATATACACAGAAGGGAGTCTCAGCACTACTCTTCTCTCCTCCATCACTGGAACCAGCAAGAAATACCAAGAAAGAAGGAGCAACTGAAGCTATTGTAAACTGAAAGTAAAAGGCATTTTATCCATGACCAGTCCCACAGATTGGCTGAACTCAAACCAATAGAAAAAACAAAGGTCAGGGAGATCTAGAGACCTAAGATCCAAAAGTTAGAGCACCATCCAGGAAAAGAAAAAGAAGTGGAGCCCATGGACTTCTAAGAAATCAGACAACAACAAACGGACTTGACTCAAGACAGGACAATTCACAAACAAACAAGTGTTCGCTTTGCAGACTTGGCCGGTGGAGGCTTAAGCGTAGTGACCCAACATTGTGGCTTGCGACTTACTTTCTATGTTTCAGTACCACCATAGATCTTAGGCCTCCATGGAGTGACAGCTTTAACCAGTCTTACCAGAGTCTACCCAATCGGATTCCGTAGCACTTTGGAGATCTTAAGGACTTGGCCGTGGAACCACATACTCTTCTCTGATGGGAGGACCCAACAGAGACACTCTCACACAATTGTGGCCACACAGTCACACACCAGTATCCATTTGGGTTGGAGACATCTCTCCCAAACCCAGGGACTTCAGATCTACGACCGCGTCCGGTCTCACCGACTCAGTCCCACCCTAGGGCGCCCTTACCTGCTCTCCAGAGAATGCAATTTGACCTCATGATCCCAGTGTTTGGTGTGGGGTCCCCTGAGTCTCTCAACGACCTGAGAGGGCTGCCTGTTGCCTTGGTCTCGGGGCCCTGGAACGTCTCAGGGGGCGCCTCTCCTGAGGCCAGGCAGTAGGCAGTTCCTCCAGGGCCAGAGTCCTTCCAGGGCCTCTTTTCACCTGGATCTCTGGATCTCACTGGGGCCTCCAAATATTTCGAGGTGACTCACAGAGACACACCAGACTCCATTTGTGCCAAAGAGGTCGCTTTATTTACCCACTGCCGGCTGGCCGGGACAAGCAGCCTAAAGGCTGTTGCAAAACCCTTTTTCAAAACAAAAAATAAAATAGGGCTGGGGTGTAGCTCAGAGGTAGGATGCCTCTTTGTTTAATCCCCAGTAAAACACACACACACACACACACACACACACACACACACACACAAAACACATGTGGCACTGGAGATTAAACTCAGGGGAATTCTGCCTCCAAGCTACACTCCAGCCTTATTTTTTATTTTGAAACAGGGTCTCACTATGTTGCTGAGGCTGACCTCAAACCTGTGATCCTCCTGTCTCAGACTCCCAAGTATAGGGATTACAGATGAGTGCCACCACATCCAGTTTATCCAGATTTTTAAATTATTTTGCTGTATTACTATACATATAGCCTATTATCATGCCCAAAATGGAAGTCTGGCTTTCTAATCATTTATTTTGTTACCTTTAAACATGTATACTAGAAGGACTATAAAAGAAGTGATGTTTACTTCATAGAACTTTAAACTACACAGACCTATCCAAGAGTCACTGGTTTTTATTCCATAAGTAGAATCTCTAGCACTTTCAGTTCCAGGTCCCCATTCTGTCCATGTCCTCATTTTGCCTGTTCAGACCATACTTAGAGTCTGACCTTTGCCTTTACTTCTCATTTGAAACCCAACATTGACCATTTGGACTTCAGCACCAATTTAGCTTTCTGAATTTGTGTACCTAGGTACTAGAATTTACCTTTTCTTTTCTTTTTTTGCGGTACTGGGGATTGAACTCAGGGCGGTTCTACCTCCAAGCTATACCCCAACCCTATTTTTTATTCTTTATTTTGAAACCGAGTCTCACTAAGTTGTGGAGTGCCTCCCTAGGTAGCTGAGGCTGGCCACGAACCCGGATCCTCTGGTCTCAGCCTCCCGAATGCTGGGATTACAAGTGTGCGCCACCACGCCCGGCTTACCTTTTCTTACTTCATTGATCTTTCTGTTTTTACCACCATAAATGAGCATACTACCTGGTCAGATCCCACACTAAGCATCCTATTCTGTTTTTTTAGCCACCTGACTTGTGCCCTAATAAAGCCTGTTCCCACTCAAAAAAATGAAGAGAAATCAGAAAAGCAGGTAGCCGTGCCACCTGTTTCCTATATACCTAGAAGAGTTCCCATGTTTCCACAGGCACAATCTGCCACTCTTTGGCTCACCATGGGGTACGGGGTACTCGAGGCCTCCTAAACAATTGTGAGCAAGAGAGACTAGGTGAACCAGCAATTGTTTAGCCCAAGCCAGCCTTGATTCAGTTTACCAATCCTACCACATGGGGGCAGTAGGAAGCAGGAGAGAGGAAGTCACAGATAAAAGCTTTCCAACTGTATCTCAGAATTTGACAAAACATTAGCAATTTCTCCTTAAGACTCATGAACAGGGAACAGCAAGAAAGGAGAGTAAGAGATAGAGATGAAGATTATCTTTTTTCTTCAAAATATATATTTTCCTAGCCAAATTTCCAAGCATAAGCGATAATGAAATGCATAGTAATTTTTTTAAAGAATATATTCCATGTCCTTAAATAGTTCACAGCACATAAATTTTTAGTCACTGGGTAAACTTCTGGTCAAAGGCTATACACTATTCTAATAAAAACACTGTATTTGGATAGTTGAGGTATTCCCAAATTGTCTCTATTATAAATAATACTGTAATTACTGTACATACCTTTACCAAAAATCATGGCTATTTCTTCTGAATAAGTTACTATAGGGGAAACACTGGGTTAAAGTGAATATAGATTTTTAAGGAGAAATACTGTGAAATCCTCCCAAGAAGTGTGTACAAATTTATATTCCACAATCAACATAGTAATTATTGCCCTTTTCCCCCCTATCTGTACCACACCAACACTTGACTTTTTTAATAAAAATCTTAGACAATTTGACTCTATATTTATTCATATTTCTTAGATTGTAATGAGGTTGAATATTTTACTCACACTTGTTCCTTGTTTTTTATTTCTGATTTGAACTTGCTATTGGAATCCTGGATCCAGAAACATAGAACCATTTGCTCTAGTTTGGATGTGTAGCAGCCTTCTCGTATCATTGTGTAAAGCACTTTCCTTTCTTATAGTGCATTGTGTTTAAGTTCTCTTCTTTCCTCACCTCATGATCTTCCTGGATCTCTGTTTTCCCCTTCACAGGACTGCCCCTGTAAAGAGTTTGTGGAAACATCTAGGTCAGACCCATTGAGAGTGCTCACAACAGGAAGTTGAGCCTAGAACTCTTATTGCCACCTGACAAAGCACCCCTTCCCAGCCCTTCCACACTCCCTGGCTTGTGAGGCATGGCCTTTCATTCACTTTCCTGCACAACCTGTTCTGATGAATTCACCTCTGAGTCACTTTTACTATCATTATATCCATCATATTAAAATGACACTTAGAAGCTGGGTGAGAAAGTGAGAAAGAGGAGAATAGAGTGAACAGAGAGGAAAGAAGGTGAGGCAGGAGTCCTGATGCTTAGGGAGAAAAATTATCTGAACTGCTTTGAGATAAACTCTGTTATTTTGGGATCCAACCCCAGTGCTCTATCTAGTGTGTTTGACAGCTGGAGAAAATTCTGTTTTAACAATTCTTCCTCTAAATAGAAATGATGGTTTTAGGAATATCATGAAGTAAAACAAATTATAATAATGGCCAGAAAAAATGTAAACAGTGACTGTTTTGTTTGATTGAACCATATTGATAAAATAAATAAATGAGTAAATTTTCCATTTCAAAAATGGAGTAGTGAAATTTTTCTTTAATTGAACTTTTCATTTTTAATTATACCACTGAAAATGTTTAAAAATAAGAAATTAAAATAAATAGGGTGGTACAAAAGAACAAGGTAATATACTAAAGCAGTAACACATTGCCTCTTACTAACTACATTATTATAATTTTTGAAAAAATAGCCAAACTTACTTCAGATTGTCCTATCATAAAAATGAATAGCAACATTACATTTTCTGTTTTATTGAGCTTTAATTTCCACAGATTTATCCACGACTTAGACAAAATTGATCTTCTTTACATACTCATGCTCAGTGGAGAGTACAGCCAGATTTGTTAATTATTTTTAAAAATTTTTATTTATTATTTATTTATTTTTGCGGTACTGGGGATTGAACTCAGGGGCATTCTACCTCTGAGCTACACCCCCAGCCCTATTTTGTTTTTTATTCTTTATTTTGAAACCGGGTCTCATTAAGTTGCGGAGTGCCTCACTAGGTAGCTGAGGCTGGCCGAAAACCCGGATCCTCCGGTCTCAGCCTCCCGAATGCTGGGATTACAAGCATGCACCACCACACCCGGCTAATTTTTTATTTTTTAATTAATTTTTTATTAATTGTAACTCCAAGTTTTGTTAACATGAAGCAAGATAAGAAAGTGGTTAGGGAAAGTTTTAAACAAAAGAATAAGCCAAGTGTAGTGGTTCACACCTGTAATCCCAGTACTTGGGAAGTTGTGACAGGAGGATCACAGGTACAAGGCCAGCATGCAGCAATTAGCAAGACCCTCTTTAAAAATTAAAAATAAAGTTGGAGATGTAGCTCAGAGCTAGAACCCCCTTGGGTTCAGTCTCCAGTGCCACCATAAATAAATCAGTAAACAAATTTATGAACTCCAATTTTATGGTAAATAAAAAAAAAATGCAAAACTGCCTTTATTTTTATTTCTTCAGGATCACTTCTAGCAATTTTCAAGTTAATAATCTAAAATTTTAAACACAAATAAAATTTTTATCTTGTCACATAGAATGACAGAATCAAAGTAACTCAAGTTTTATTTCTTTGCCTTTATAATCACTGTACTATCATTATTAGTTGAATTGTTTTCAGCTTAAAATTATTATAAGATGGTTTATGTAAGCCTCATGGCAACCACAAAGAGAAACTTGTAGCAGGTACACAAAAGATAAACAGAAAGGAATCAAAGGATGCCACTAAAAAAATTAATCATCAAATCACAAAGGAAGACAGTGATAGAGGAAAAAAGGAACTGAAGAACAAAACAACAAAATGGTTAAAAAAAATTAGTCCTTACCTATAAATTACTTTAAATATAAATGAATTAAATTATTAAATTAAAAGGCATAGAGTGACTAAATAGATTTAAAGAAAAACCAACAAGACCAAATTATATGCTGCCTATAAAGAGACTTACTTTAAAGACACACACAAGACTGAAAGTGAAGAGACAGAAAAGGTGTTTTTTTTTTTTTTTTTTTTTTAGAATTCCACTCAATCTTTAATCAAGTAGAGACAAATCCCCACTTTAGAAGGAGGAAGAAAAAAAAATAAGATCTGCAGTTTGAAGGGCAAAGGGAACAGATAAAAAAGAGAAAACTTTATATTTGCCCCTCCCCCACATAGGTTTTCCAAACCTGTTGTAGCTTGACTAAAATGTTCAGAATGTATGATTTTAAAGGCAGGTCTCTTTATACAAAGAAACTACTGGCATTCTTAACCAGTGAAGAACTATGGCAGAAAGGCCCATTCTTCTGAGTCTCAAACATGGGTGAGGATCAAGATATCAAAAGGAGATAACAATTGTAAACACCAACTCATGCTAAAAGCACTGCAGAGAATTGAGATAGAAGGAACATTCCTCAAAATCATAGAGGCAATGTACAATAGGTCTACAGCCAATATCATATTAAATGGAGAAAAACTGCAAGAGTTCCCACTGAAAACAGGAACAAGACAAGGATGTCCATTATCACCTCTTCTGTTCAACATAGTACTTGAGACTCTAGCCAGAGCAATAAGGCAAGAGAAGGAAATCAAAGCAGTAAAAATAGGGAAAGAAGAACTAAAACTATCCCGCTTTGCAGATGACATGATACTATGCTTAGAAGACCCAACAAAGTCTGCCAAAAAACTTATAGAACTGATCAACAAATTCAGCAAATGTCTGGATATAAAATCAATCTTCAAAAATCAGAAACTTTCCTGTATGCCAATCATAAAACCACGGAAAAAAAAAAATCCAGAAAACAATTCCACTCACAATAGCACCCTGATAAATAAAATACTTAGGGATAAACCTAACCAAAGAGGTAAAAGATCTCTATAAGGAAAACTACAAAAAGTTGAAAAAAGAAATTGATGAAGACCTTAGAAGATGGAAAAATCTACCATGCTCTTGGATAGGCAGAATAAATATCATCAAAATGGCCATCCTCCCAAAAGTGATCTACAGAGTTAATGCAATACCCATGAAATTACCAAGGTCGCTCCTCACAGACATAGAAAAATCAGTCCTTAAATTCATTTGGAACAACAAAAAGCCCAGGATAGTCAAAGTAGTTATTAGCAACAAGAACCATGCAGGAGGTATCACAATCCCTGACTTCAAACTCTACTACAAAGCCACAGTAATAAAAACAGCATGGTATTGGCACAGAAACAGACACACAGACCAATGGAGCAGAATAGAAGATCCAGAAACAGACCCATGTGCTTACAGTCAACTGATTTTTGACAAAGGAGCCAAAAATATACACTGGAAAAAAGATAGCCTCTTTAACAAATGGTGTTGGCAAAACTGGTTAACCAATGCAGGAAAATGGAAATACACCTCACTTTCTCACTCTGCACAAGAGTCAACTCAAGGTGGATCAAACACCTGGAAGTCAGGCCAGAGACCTTGCAGCTACTTGAAGAGGGCATAGGACCAACACTTCAACACATAGGCACAGGCAAAAACTTTGTCAACAAGACCCTAAAAGCACAAGCAACTCAAAGGAAGATCAATACATGGGATTGCATTAAACTGAAGAGTTTCTGTGCAGCAAAGGAAACTATCAAGAACCTCAACAGAGAGCCCACGGAGTGGGAGAAAATTTTTGCCAGTTACTCTTCGGATAGAGGTCTAATATCTAGGATATACAAAGTACTCAAGAAAATCACAGCTAAGAAAACAAATAACCCAATCAAAAAATGGGCAAAGGATCTAAATAGACACTTCACAAAAGAAGAAATACAAATGGCTAATAAATGTATGAGGAAATGTTCCACATCATTAGCAATCAGAGAGATGCAAATCAAAACTACCTTGAGATTTCACCTAATTCCAATCAGAATGGCAATCATCAAGAACACAAACAACAACAAATGCTGGCGAGGGTGTGGAGAAGTGGGAACTCTAATACATTGTTGGTGGGATTGCAAACTAGTGCAACCACTTTGGAAAACAGTATGGAGGATCCTCAGACAAATGGGAATGAACCTACCATATGATCTAGCAATACCACTTCTGGGTATCTACCCAAAAGAATGGAACCCAAACTATCAGACTGACGCATCTGTATCTATGTTTATTGCTGCACAATTCACAATAGCTAAACTATGGAAGCAGCCAAGATGTCCATCGACAGATGAATGGATTACAAAAGTATGGGATATGTACACAATGGAATTTTACTCAGCCATAAAGAAGAACAAAATCATGCTATTTGCAGGGAAATGGATGGAACTAGAAAACATTATGTTAAGTGAGATTAGTCAGTCACAAAAAAGTAAAAAATCATATGCTCTCCCTAGGGACATAAGAGGAACTCCAAAGGAAGAAGGAGAATCCTTAGGTGAGCAAAGAATTTGACTTAACAGAAGGTGATGGGGGGATGGGGGACACCCTAATGAACATGATGTACTTTCATGAACACATCAAAGTCAATCACTAAACTGAACTTGAGAAGGAAGGAGGAGGAGGGAGTGGGATGGGAATTGGAGAAGGGTTAAATGAGAAATGTGTGTATGTTTGCCTTTACCTTTACCAGCTTGTACCTCACAAAGATGTATGATTACAATGCACTAATTAAAAATAAATAAATTAATTAAATAAAAAATAAATAAAATGTTACTTTATTATGTATAAGATGATAAATAAAAGCCTTGATAATTTTGGTAATGAAGACAAGCTACTGTTATGCAATGTAGATTAGTGCAAACATTTAGGGAGAGGCAATTTGAAAGTTAAAAAAAAAATTGTAAAAAATATTTCATCCTAGTATCAAATCACGTAAATATATAAAGCAAATAGTAACAGAACTGAACAGAAAAATGGACAGCAATATAATAATTATAGGAAACATTAATATTCCACTTTCAACAATGGATAGATTATCTAGACAGAAAATTAATAAGGAAACAGCAGACTTGAGCAGCATTATAGACCAAATGGACCTAAAAGACATACAGAACATTCCATTTAAAGCAGCAAATGTACTTTCTTAACAAGTTTACACAGAACGTTCTCCAGGAAAAATAATATGTTAGGCAACAGAACAAGTCTTACAAACTGTGAGAGTTAGATATAGAATGGCCCTTGAAGAGCTCGTGTATTGTTATTTGGAATGATGCAATGGAAGCATGAGGGTTATATTCCAAGCAGTGGATAATGGATTTATCTGGGTGGTGACCTGGGCTGATAGAGTGGGCTTTATCCTTGGGGATTATACATGGTTCCTCCTCCTCTTACTCTCTCTCTTGCTTCTGGCCTCCATAACGTGAGAGTAAAGCTTGGTGCTCTCCCTCTCTCTGCTTCCTGCCATCATACCCCGAGATCTGCTGTCCCCAGCCTCACATGGACAGAACCCAAACTGTGAGCTAATACATCTTCCTTCCTCCAAGTTATATGGTCATGTCTTTGAGATTATAGCTGTGACAATGCTGACTAATACAGAAATTAGTATCAGAGCAGTGGGGTCATGGCTTTATCTAAGTCTGACCATGTGTTTTGTGAATGTTTGGAATTGTTTTGCAAGAAAAAATCAGAAGGGCCAGAATGTGGCTAGAAAGGCAGACAGTAGAGGTTGTGCTCGAGAGATTTTGGAGGGCAAAGAGGACTCCATAGGAAAATGGGGTAGAGGCCACATGTGTTACACTTTGGCAAAGAACTTACCTGCATTTTGCCCACATCCTGAAACTTTGTATGAGGCTAAATTTAAAGATGATGGACTGATTAAATTGGTGGAGGAAATCTCAAAACAGCAAAATATCCAAACTGCATTATGACTAGTGATGTCTGCATTCAGCAAATTGTATATAGAATTTTGGGAGCAGAAAGTAAAGCAGAGAAATTATAGATTTACAGTTTGGCCAGAAAGGCATGTGTAAAGCTGGGGCCCAGAGAGATGATGTTGTGGGAAAAAGTAAGATGGCTGAAAGTAAGGAAGAAGCAATGGCTATGATGTAGGCAGGCCTACTGATGGCCGTAGTGGAGGTGGCAGATGGAGATGTGGGCCCAGCTGTGGTCTGGACAGGGTGGACCCAGTGGCTGTGATTAAAGAGGTCGTGACTACCTTTCTTGTTGGTGGCCAGTCTTGGCACTCACTTAATGCTGGCCTTGCTGAAAAAAAAGGTGATGGAGGCTCCTCCCTCCCCCAGATTTCAAAAAAAGGCCTGGGAAGTCAGGCAACATGTGGCAGGGTCAGGATCCCTGTAAGCAGGCCCAAATGGGGCAACTTATAAAGCTGTGAGGGTGAAGCCAAGGTTGCAAGAAAACCCCCTGAGATTTAGAAATGCTGGAAACATGGAATGACCACGAGGAAAGGCTGCTAGCTGCAAGCCATGGAGCCAGCCCAGAAGCATGAGTATACCACCCATAGCAATCAGCCAGGCTGCAGGAGCTGGGCTGCCAAGGCCCTTTGGGGATCTCATCTTATTGCCAGGTGCCCCGAATGCCAGAAATGGAGCCCCAGGATTAAATGCTTGCCCTGCCACATTTCGATATTGTTTTGGTCCCATTCCTTCTTTCTATGGTCCTACTCCTCCCGTTGTAATGCAAATGTTCACTCTGTGCCATTGTATATTGGATGCATGTAACTTGCTTTTTATTTTGATCTCTATTTTCTTTTACTTGGACTCACAAGAGTTCTCAGAGGAGTCTCACAGGAGACTTTGAACTTTGGGACTTTTCAGTGATGCTGGAACTGTTAAGACTGTGGGAACTCTTGGAAATGGACTAAATGCATTTTCCATTCTGAACTGGGCCTGAGCTCTTCAAGGACCAGGGGCAGAATGTTACAGTTAGATACAGAATGCCCCCTTGAAGAGCTCACTGATTGGTGTTTGGAGTTGATGTAGTTGAGTCATGAGGGTCGTAATCCCAGCAGTGAATAAATGCATTGTAATGGATTTATCTGTGTGGTGGCCTAGGCCAGTAGAGTGTGACTGGAGAAGGGGATCCCTGGGGTTGTGGCCTAAGGTATTGTGCTTGTGTCTTTCACTCCCCTTGCTCGCTCTCTGCTTCTGGTCTCCATAAAATGTGAGAGTGAAGCCTTGTGCTCTCTCTCTGCTTCCTGCCAGCATGCCCTGAGGTCCACTGTCCCCGGCCTCACCTGGACTGAATCCCGAAACTGTGAGCTAGTAACTCTCCATTCCTCTAAGTTACTGTGGTCAAGTGTTTTAGATTATAGCTTTGAAAATGCTGACTAATATATAAACATTAAGAAGATTGAAATCATATCAAATATATTTTCAGACATATGGTATGAGAGTAGAAATCATTGACAAGAGGAAAATTAGAAAATTCACAAGTATATAGAAATTAAGCAACACATTTCTGAATAGACAGTAAGCAAAGAAGACATAAAAAGGGAAATAAAAAACAACTTCAGACAAAAGAAAATGGAAACAATGAACACCAAAACTAATGATACAGTGAAAGAAGGAACCTACAATAAGAAAAAGCAGTTCTAATAAAAAATCTACATTAAGGAAAATAAAAAGTTCTCAAATTAACAATCTAATTTTACACCTGAAGGAACTGGCAAATGATGAACAAACTAAGCCCAAAGTTAGCAGAGGGAAGGAAATAAAGATTAGACCAGAAATAAATGAAATACAGACTAGAAAAATGATATGAGAATTGATGAAACTAGGAAGCTTTTGTTTTATTTTGTTGTTGTTTGGTACTGGGGATTGAACCCAGGACCTTTCTACCTCTAAGCTATACCCCCAGTCCTTTTTATTGTTTATTTTTAAACAGGGTTTTTGCTAAATTGATGAGGGGTTTGCTAAATTGCTGAGCTGTCCTCAAACCTGTAATCCTCCTGTCTCAACCTCCCAAGTTCGGGGATTACAGGCATGTGCCCTTGTGCCTGGCTAAAGAACTCAAGAAAATCACAGCCAAGAAAGCAAATAACCCAATCAAAAATGGGCAAAGGATCTAAATAGACACTTCACAAAAGAAGAAATACAAATGGCCAATAAATGTATGAGGATATGTTCCACATCATTGGCAATCAGAGAGATGCAAGTCAAAAGTACCTTGAGATTTCACCTAACTTCAATCAGAATGGCAATCATAAAAAACACGAATAACAACAACTGCTGGCGAGGGTGTGGAGAAGTGGGAACCCTAATACATTGTTGGTGGGATTGCAAACTAGTGCAACCACTTTGGAAACAGTATGGAGGATCCTCAGACGAATAGGAATGAACTTACCTTATGACCCAGCAATATCACTTCTGGGTATCTACCCAAAAGAATAGAAACCAAACTATCAGACCGACGCATGTGTATCTATGTTTATTGCTGCACAATTCACAATAGCTAAACTATGGAAGCAGCCAAGATGTCCATCGACAGATGAATGGATTACAAAACTATGGGATATGTACACAATGGAATTTTACTCAGCCATAAAGAAGAACAAAATCATGTTATTTGCAGGGAAATGGATGCAACTGGAAAGCATTATGTTAAGTGAGATTAGCCAGTCACAAAGAGTAAAGAAGCATATGTTCTCCCTAATATGCGGATGTTAGGGAGAAGATGGGGCATAAGAGGGTCCCCAGATGAAAAAGCAGAGACCCTCGATAAACAAAGAAGTAGATTTAACTGAAGGGGACAGATGGGGGGTGGGGGGAGGACATCCTAAGGCACATGATGTACTTACATAATTATATCAAGGTCACTCACTGAACTGAACTTGAGAGGGAGGGAGGGCGAGGGAGCGGGGTAGGAATTGGGGAAAGGGTCAGATGAGAAATGTGTGCATATATGTCGTTATCAATTTGTACCTAACAAAGATGTATACACACAAAGCACAAATTATTACAATAAAAAAAGATAAACAAAAATTAATAATCCATTGGCAAGACTGAAAGGAGAGAACAGTCAAGTAAATAAAATTATAAGTGAAAGAAGAGATGTTACAATTGATACACCACAGACATAAAAGATTAATATAAACAATTACATGCTAGCAAATTGGAGAAACTAAATAAATGGATAAATTCCTAGAAACATACAACCTACCAGCACTAAACCATGAAGAAATATAAGATCTGAACATTCCAATAATGAATAAAGGGATTGGACCAAAAATTTAAAAATTTCCACTAAAGAAAAGCCCAGAACCTGATGGATTCACAGCTAAATGCTACCAATGTTTAAAGAATTAATACCCCAAAGGCACAAGCAACTCAAAGGAAGATCAATACATGGAATTGCATTAAACTGAAGAGCTTCTGTGTAGCAAAGGAAACTATCAAGAACCTCAACAGAGAGCCCACAAAATGAAAGAAAATTTTTACCAGCTACTTCTCTGATAGAGGACTAATACCTAGAATATACAGAGAACTCAAGAAACTCACAACTAAGAAAACAAATAACCCATGTCATTGGTGGCAAAAACTGCTGTGTGAATTCTGGTGGCTGAAATGTGGATTAAATTGGTGTATGGAATTGATTACTAAATTGATGATGTATTGGCTTCGGCCTATAAAAATCTTTCCAATTCAGAATCTTTTATGCCCATTTCCCATGGCTGGAATAGAGATGGAAAAACAAAAACAAACACAACAACAACAACAAACACAGCAACTTTGGAAGTCATGTACTAAAGATGGAGAAGCCAGAGTGAGAGTAATCTGGGTCCTTGAATTCCATTTAAATGAGAACTTCCTGCTGGTCTGAAATATTAATTTTGCCTGCATGTGAGGAAGAAATAAATTTTCTTAGGTGAAATCACCGATATTTTGAAGTTGTGTATTATATAACAGCTAGCCAAATCTGACTAATGCATCCTTTAGGAGGGTCTCTAATTTTCATCAAATTATACTATTTTAGTTTATTTTAAATTATAGACTAATTACACTTACATGTCATATTAATTATAGAAATGTATGAATGTAGAAAAATAAAAATTAGAAAAAGTAATTAAAGTTACTGAAATATTCCATTCAGTGATAACCATTTTTATCATTTGATTTCTATCTTTCAGTTGTCCATCAGTTGATTACTCAGTAGCTGGGATTTGTCATATTGTGACTGAAAAATCAGTTTAGGAAACAACAGCATTAAAAGACAACCACAATGTGAGAAATATTTGTGAACTATTCATGTGATAAGGAATTAATATCCATAATATAACTAGATGTGGTGGTGCAAGTCTGTAATTCTAGTACTTAGGAAGCTGAAACAGGTTGAAGTCAAACTCAGAAACTTAGCAAGACTCTCAGCAACTTAGTGAGACCCTGTTTCAAAATAAAATAGGGCTGGGAGTATAGCTTGGTGGTAGAAAGCCCCTGGGTTCAATCCCCAGTACCAAATGTGTGTGTGTGTGTGTGTGTGTGTGTGTGTGTGTGTGTGTGTGTGTAACCATTATATTAGGATATGAAAAAAACACAAAAACCAAATAATCTAATTAAAATGGGCTAAAGATCTGAGTAGAAATTTCTAAAAAAAAAAAAACCAGAAAATCAATACTTGGGAGGCTGAGAAGAGGATCCCAGGTGCATAGCCAGCCTCAGCTACTTAGTGAGGCCCTCCACAACTTAGTGAGATCCTGTTTTAAAATAAGGAATAAAAAATAAAGTTGGGGTGTAGCTCAGAGGTAGAATGCCCCTGGGTTCGATCCCCAGTACTGCAAACAAAACAAACAAAAAATAACAAGAAGTATATGAAAATAAATGCTTGATATCACTAATCAACAGGAAAATGTAAATCAAGACCACTAAAATAAGATGTGACCTAACCCCATTAAGAATGGCTATTACCAAAAGGACAAAAATAAGCCAGGTATGGTTGCACACACCTGTAATCCCAGTATTTGGAAGGCTGAGACAGGAGGATTGCAAGTTCAAAGCCATCACATGGTAATTTAGTGAGACCCTGTTCAAAATAAAATAAAATAGAGCTGTGGGTGTAGCTCAGAGGTAGAATGCCCCTGGACTCAATCCCCAATGCCCCCCCCCACACACACACACGAAGCAGGAAGAGGAGGAGGAGGAGGAAGGAGGACAGGAGGGAGGGATGGGGTGGGGGGAACAGAGAGAGAGAGGGGGAGAGAAGGTGAGAATAAATACTTCCAAAGATGTGGAGAAAGGGGAACTCTTAGACACTTTTGATGGGAATATAAATTAGTACAGCCATGATGGGAAAAAGTAGGGAGATCCCTTAAAAAAACTAAAAATATAATTACTATATGATACAGCAATCCCACTACTGGGCATATATATTCAAAGGTATTATATCCAAGAGATACCTACACTCCCACATTTATTGCAGCACTATTCACAAAAGCCAAGACATCAGATCAACCGAGGTATACAGCAACAGATGACTAGGCAAAGAAAATGTGGTGTATTTACACAATGAAATATCATTCAGCTGTAGAAAAGACTTGTATCCTGTCATTGCAGCAACATAGATAGAATGGGAAGTCATTGGGTTGAGTGAAATAAGCCAGGTATAGAAATACAAATACCATACGTTCTCACTCATTTGTAGAAACTAAAAAATCAACCTCATAGAAGAATGGAATGGAACAGTGGTCATCATGGATTGGGAAAGGAAGTATGGGGAGAGAGGGATGAAAGAAAGTCAGACAAGGGCTGCTGAAATGCAGTCAGAGTGGAGAAATTAGTTCTAGTTTTCTATAGCATAGAAGAATAACTACTGTTTACAAAAATCTGATGTATGTATGTCTCAATATAATATTCAAGAAGTGCTTACCTTTAAAAATTGTTTATTGCTTATTTGAAACTCAAATTCAACTGGATTTTCCAAATTGTATTGGTTAACCTTGTCATGCAGTGACTTGCATGTGTGAGAAACAGGTCCAAAAAATCCTAGCTAAACCTTTTTGTACATCCAGTTAGAGATTCTCAGACAACAAATAAATAGGGATGGATACTTAGACTCATCTCTGAGTCCCTTATTGGGAACCTTTATCCCAAGCTCATTACTTGCCTCCACAAAGTATAGTGAATTTGATCCTATCACTGGGAAAACTATGGATATCTCTGTCCCCCTAAATCCAGATTCAACTTCCTCAAGGCCCTGCTGAACACTTATGTGCCCTAGGCATCACATCAAATGCTTTACATGCATCATCTTATTTAATTGGCTAATGTAAATAACTGTCCCAGTTCACCAAAAACTGTCCTGGTCTAGTACTACAAATCCTGATCCTAGGAAATCCCTCCTCAGGAAAAAAAGTACAGGTTTTCAGTGATGGGTTGTAAAAGTTTGGGGGGAAGGGAAGTGTGGAATGCTTCTTTTACAGTGTCCCAAAGAATAAAGGCTAAAAACAACATTGCTTCTCATGGCAAATGGATGTAGCATAAGTGGCCTTCTATAACCACTGTCACTGACTTCCCCTCATCCACTTCTGTTTGCGACCACAGTTTTCACTCCACAGTGATGGATCATCCACTGTCACATCACTCCAAGTGACACAGCTCAAGGTTACTGCTTCAGAACTGGAGACCAAAAAGTTTCCATAACAAGACAGCCAAGTTGATGGGCCCACCTTTCTCCATAGCAGCAGTCGCTGGCCAGGAGCTGTCTCCTGAGTCAGGACATGCACCCCCTGTTTACCCACTTCCCTGGTCCCTTTCAGTTACATCCTGCAAACTTCACTGAAGGATATTCCACATGATCTAAAGAGGTAGCATGCTGTGATGGTTGAGAATATGCCTCTGGAGCCCAACAGGATTCAAATCCCAGCTCTGCTACTTATAGACTCTATAACTTTGGACAAGTTTCTTAACCTCACTGTGCATGGATTTCTTCATTTTGTGAAACTGAGCTAATAATAATATCTTTTCCATAGACTTTTGTGAAGATTTAAAGTAATAATTCAAGTAAGCCCTTAGACCACCCCTTGGCATTTATAACTGTTTCCTATTATTATAATTACTATCTGTCGCGATGTAGGCTCTTCCATTTGCATCCCTAGCTGAAGAGGAAACTCTACCCATCCATCCTCAGAGATATGGCCTCGGCCAGAAAATTAGATCTGATCACAAGAGTCCAGCAGCTCTGCCTTCAGCGCTGTTCTGTCCTAAGTAATTTCACACATAAGCATCAATCATCCAGCCCATGTTGAACTGAGCCGTGGCCAGTCCAATTACTTTTTACAGTCTCGATTCATAAGGGAAGATCCTGCCTCACATCCTCCTGCAGTTTTCAGTTTCTCAGTCCAGAGAACCTGTACACAATTAACCCAAAAAAGGAATCCTAATGGCTTCACAAGAACAAGAAATACTGGGCAAGACACTGCTCTCGAAATTCTCTCAGGCAAGCAACAATGTTCTTTTCATTGTCACTTTGAATCACACCCAAAGAAGTTACAGAGTCTCAGCCAGGATGATGGTGTATACCTGTAACCCCAGTACTTGGGAGTCTGAGACAGAAGGATTTGCATGTTCAAGGCCAGCTTCAGTAATTTACTGAGACTCTGTTTCAAAATAAAAGGAAAGAGATTTGGGGGGTATAGCTTGGAGATAGAATGTTCCTGGGTTCAATCTCCAGTACAAGAAGGAGGAAGAGGAGTAGGAGGAGGGGGAGACAGAAGAGGGAGAAAAGAAGGAGGAGGGGAGGAGGAGAAGAAGGGAGGAGGGAAGGAGGAGGAAGTTGGTATACAGTCTCAGATCTATCTCTGATTCACACGTGAGAAGATCCCCTCTAAATAGAATACTTAACAACTCACCACTCGATCTACATTATTTGAATCAGATTAAAGGTACTCCCCTGTCCCTGTTGCCTCCAAAAGGCAAAATCATCTCTCTACCTCTTTTAGGACTGAAAAGCAAACCTGACAATTTAAAAAAGATCCCAAAAGAATCGTAAAGGTCTGGATGAAACAATTATAACACCCGGACACCATGGCACATGCTTGTAATCCCAGTACTTAGGAGACTGAGACAGGAGGATCACAGGTTTGAGGCCAGTATGTGGTAACTTAGTGAGACCCTGTTTCAACAAATAAAAAAATAAAGAGGCTGGGAGTGTAGCTCAGTGGTAGAACGCCCCTGGGTTAAATCTCCAGTACCACACACAAGAAAAAATATAGACTATAAACATTATCTACTAATTTGAAATTATCATCTACATTATAATCTATATCTACATATATACTTATTTTAACAAAATTAGATTCTACTCTCTGTGATATCTTAAAATCCTTTCCCCATATTACCAATATAGTTTGATGTCTTTTACTTCTGCAGGGATTTTTTTGTTTGTTTGTTTTAGTGGTTTTATAGTGTTCAGCCATATAATCTATTCCCTATACTTGGACATCCAGATTGTTTCCCGATTCACCATAACAACACTAATGTGATAAATACCCTTGTAAATTAAGTTTGTTTACCCTGGAAATTTTCCCTAGATGTGGTTCCCCTAAGTCCTGCTTATCTTTTCAAATAATCTATTTGTAAGAAGAAAATTTTAGCATCCTAATCTGAATATTCCATCTACTTCCTATTAGACTCCAATTAACACAGAAGCTATCACTTATCAATATTTATTGTGATTCTGCACTTTAAATTCTTTACTTAAATAACCCCACAGTCTTTTGTGGTTGGAATTAGTATCCTCATTTGAGAAACCAGGGCTCAGAGAAGTAAAGTAATATATCTAACACCAGAACTAAATTTGAATTCTTTTTTTGTGTGTGTGTGGGGGGGGGGTGGAGATGGATGGAAACCAGGGACATTCTACCTCCAAGCTACACCTCTAGCCCTATTTTTTATTCTTTACTTTGAAACAGGGTCTCACTAAGTAGCTGAGATTGGCCACGAACCTGAGATTCTCCTATCTCAGCCTCCCAAGTGCTGGGATTACAAGTGTGCGCCACCACGCCCAGTGGCTTAAATTTGAATTCTTATTGATATGACTTCAAAGTTTAGGCACCTTCTTCTTCCCACGTGTGTGTGTGTGTGTGTGTGTGTGTGTGTGTGTGTGTGTGTGTGTGTTACTGGAGATTGAACCCAGGGCATTCTACTTCTGAGTCACACTCCAGCCCTTTTTATTTTTTGCCTTTTGAAACAGGTCTTGCAACGTTGCTGAGAGTCTCACTACATTGCTGAGGCTGTCCTCAGACTTGCACTCCTCCTGTCTCAGCCTCCCAGTGTGGTACTGGAGATTTAACCCAGGGGCGTTCTACCACTGAGCTACACTCCCAGCCTCTTTATTTTTTTATTTGTTGAAACAGGGTCTCACTAAGTTACCAGCATGCACCGCCATGCCTGGGTTTAGGCACCTTCTTTAACTCCCACATTCCTGAAGTTATTCTACGATCCACTTATTGTATACATTCAGTAATACGTTAGATGCTGTGAGGAAGACAACCATATAAAACTGCCAATGAATGAATTTGCAAAACTAATGACCACCTACTGATGAAAAAACTGATGGCAATTAAAATGTTTGGTTACCCGATGGGCATTTCCAATTTCATTTGGCCCTGAAAACACACAGTGTATGCATGTGTTATGAGGTGGCTGTATGCTCAAGCTACTCTCTACTCTCTTCCCCAGCGCCTAGCCAAAGCTCTCTGCAAGGTCTCTATTTATGAGTCTAACTCTGGACTCTGTTAGTTGTCAAAAACATAAGACTAATACCAGCATGTCTTGGACTTGCCAACAGAGAACACATTTAAAAAGTAGGACACAGTATCTGTACTCAAGGTGTCGTGGGATATAGATTGTGGTTGGTTCTTTTTTGCCTACTCTCTGATCTCAATCTGTCCATCTTCTAGAAAGATTGGTTCCCACCAGTCAAAGCACAAAAGTCTCCCGTCAGCTTCATGGATCAGCTCCTGACACTGAATTTGTCCGTTTGTTCTTTTGTAGTTACTACAGTGTTCTGTCTTTCAGAAAGCAGGTCCTTCCACCCATCGGCCACCTTAGTCATGTATCCATTAGGACAGTGTCATCGGCATGAAAGAGTGCCTTAAACCATAAGAAATTACCTGGTTTTCTTCAGGAAGTTTCCTGAAGTAGGCATTCCCAGAGTTTATTGGCAATTTTAAAATGTGATCAGAAGTCTAGAGTCTCTTCACCCTTCTACTCTAGCATCCTTAGCATGCCCACTTTTCATGTACCTGCTTGTTGCCTCATGTCACAAGGTGGCTGCCACAGCTCTAGGCATTAGGTCTTCACACTATATTCAAAGATGAGAAAAGGGAGACAAAAGAAAAACAGCTTTAGGAGAGATTTCCTCCCATGCCCGTGGGGAACTGAATCGCTGCAGCTGTCGTGGGATAACACGGTCCCACTCGTGGGTCCTTGGCCTCTGTGATAAAAAGAATTTTAACATGTGCTAGTCAGGAACAAAAGGCAAGTATTTATTTAGGAAAGTAAGGGACTCGGGAAAACAGGTAAATGGAGATCTTCTGAGTCACGGAGCAGGAGGGCAAGAGAGCAAGTCCTTGCCTCCTTAGTCCTTATATGAGAGGGGGTTGGCACAGAAGAAATCCGGAACACAGGTATAGGTGGTCGATAGGTGGGCGTTCCAAGTTGGATCCTCCTCTTCCTCAGGTTTCAAGATGGATCTGACCTTGGCCCTGAATCTCAGGTGGGGGCAGGGCTTCAGGGGATTAGGGTGTGGGACCTCCTAAGAAACTTCCAAGGGGTGGAGTTGGCTTAAAACTCCAGATTTTAAAACTATATTTTTCCTTTCCTCCCAGTGTCTCCTTCCTACCTAAATTTTATTCTTTCTATTCTACCTCATCACAGCCATCTCTAATGGAAACTTGGAAAAGTGACTGTCTGGCAAGAGAGGTTAAGCTCTCCATGATTGGCTTAGGATAATAGCAATTTATGTTATGCTGCCTTTTTTTTATGCCTACCTTTTTGGTACCTGTTTTTGTTGTTGTTTGTTTTGGGATTTGGTTTGGTTTTTAATATTTACTGTAGCCAAGGCAAAATGGCTGTTAAGCAGCAGTTAACAGCAGTGTCTGCTGCTCATGTGAGGAGGTGTCTCATACGATGCTCTGAGCTTTGATAAGTAGTACAAGGCAGTAAAGTTACCTCTATGCTGTGATCAGGAATAGTCAAGAACTGGGTTCAAACCAAGTATAGCACCTGCTTTAGTCACAGAATGAAAAAAAAAAAATTACAAAAACACCAAAACTGCAGGAATATAAAAGCTGATGAAAATCTTCTATAGGTGGACTCCTTACAAACATCATGAAGAGGCTCAGCCTGGCCAATAATAAGGATGAGTTGACTAACACTGTGGTTTTAATCAGGGAGAGAAAGTAAATTTCTGATAGTATCTTTGCTAAAGATGGCTTCCCTTTTCTCTCAAGACAAAAGAATCAGCCAGTTCTCCTGGCTGGAAAGGCCAACTTAGTAGGTCAAAAGTCAGGACACACGCCATGATGGACAGTAAAGAAAGTTTTAAATGCCACTTGTATGGGTGTGGATGAGTATGCTTCTTCAGATGAATTAGACACTGAAAGAAGTCTGCCTGATAGCTACATGCCAAATACGATAACTTGAGCTAAAAAGCAATCCCTAGGTCTCTGAGTCTCCCTTATCCTCTTTAGATGAGGCCTTATAAATTGAGGAGGGGAACCAAGAAACCGCCACAGGTGTAAGGATTGTATTTATCTAGGAAACAGCCACATGGAACATAACCCAGCCTCTTTCTGCACTGTTTCCATTGATGCCACAAGAACCCAGAGGCCAATTTTGTGGTATTAAAAGTTAACATCCATGGGAAAGTGATTGTTATGTATTAGCCAGCTTTTCTTCACTACAACAAAATACCTGACATAGTCTACTTATGAAGAAAAGAGGTTTATTTAGCTCCCAGTTCTGGAGGTTGAAAGTCCAGAGAGCATAGTGCAGTTTTGGCTAAGGCTGGCCTTTGGCTGCATCACTTTATGGTGTAGGTGAAAATGGCAGGATGAGCATGTGGGATCAAGCAAATGATTACTTCTTAAAAAATGGCAGAGACAACGATGGTGGCACACACCTGTAATCCCTGTACTCTTGAGACAGGAAGATTGAAGATTTGAGGCCAGCCTTATCAACTTAGCAAGGCCCTCCACAACTTACTGAGACCCTGTTCCAAAATAAAAACACAAAAAGGATTGGAGGTGGAGCTTAAAGGTAGAATGTCCCTGGGTCCAATCCCAGTATCAATCAATCAATCAATAAATCCAGTAGCAGAGAGAGGCAGAGGGAGCCAGACTTGCCCCTATTGTAACAACCCCCTGGGGAGAGTTTAAGGGGTCTCACTTGAGAATTACTTTCTAAAAGAATGCCCCCAGTGGTTTACTCAGCTCCACCTCTCAAAGATTCCATAGCACCTCCCAGTAGCACTACCCTGGGGACCAAGCCTCAGATTGTGAATCTTCGGGGGAAACATGATTAAACTATGTGCAAACTACAGCACTATATAATACTAAATTTAAAATTAGGATACAAAATTGTAGCTACCAAATGATATCAAGTATATCCAAAAATATGTGTGTAATTAAGTAAAATTAGAAACCTTAATAATAGCTATCTCCAGGTGGTGGTATTTGGATGATTTTTCTTTATAATTTTCCACATGTCTAATTTCCCAACAACAAATATGCACTGCTTTCATAATTAGGTAAAAATCATTAGGGCTTTTTTTTTTTCTCCTTTTTTTAATCAGTGTCATAGAAGCAGATATGGTTATAACAGCTGGCCTGTGCCCCATCTTTGGAAGGAGCAAACCTTTCAAGAGCTGTTTTCTTTTCATCAGGCAATGTGTTTCTCTCAGGCAAAGGGGAGAGTAATCAATAGATCCACATCAGAAGTTTTGCCATGATTTCCTCAGGGAGAGACTGCCCCAGAGCCTGAAGCTGGTTCTGTGTGGCCTAGTGCTGCTCCTGGGCCTCTGGAGAATTTAGCAGATTAATCACTGAGCTCCTTAACATAATGTCCTTGAGGTTCACGTACAATTATTACGTGTCAATCAAAAATAAAATAAAACTTTTAAAAAATCACCATGCTCCAATAGAGACTTTGCTCTTTGGGTTCTGTTGAGCTCTAAACTACAGGCAAACACGCAGCAGGCTGAGAACCTTGTGGGCAGGCAACCAAACCCCCTCAAAGGGAAACGGTCTTCTGGAAGGGAGAGGACTGCTTAAGCCAGGAGGAAGAAGGACATCATGTCTTGGGGAGAAAGGGTTTAGAAAAGATGAACTAAAGCTAAATACCTCAGGACCGCAGGACATCTGGCCTGAGCAGCATCTGTCTCTCCCCCTCCTGTCTCTCTACTTTGTCCGTCAACCCCTAGGGACATAGTCACTGCTCCTTTGCCCAAAACTGAGGCAAGATAGAAGAAATGGGTAGAAAAGAGACATAAAGGAAGAGCAAGAGCTGGATGTGGTGGTGCACACCTGTAACCTCAGTACTTGAGAAGCTGAGACAGGAGGATCACGGGCTTGAGGCCAGCCTCAGCAACTTAGTGGGACTCCCAGAAACCTAGTGAGATCGTAAAAAAAAAAAAGAAAGAAAGAAACTGTAACTTTAATATAGAACCCTAGGGCAAAAATTCTCTAATACCCTTACTTCTCAAAACAGGCTTATCACCTTTTCCCCTCCCAGAAGGGCTTGCTGGTTCCAAATGCCTCAGGGGTTTACAGGTATTTACTAATTACCCAAATCTGTTAGCCTCCCTGCCAAGGATAGTTTAAACAAAAGAGATAGATACTGATAAGATAGTGAAGGCTCCATCAGGACCAGGAAGATAGTCAAAGCACCCTAAATCATCTAGTGATCACCTACCAGACTGATAGCATTTTTACATACCTCCTTCTACCACCCCTCATAAGAGTTCCTCATAAAAGAAGGGCCTTGCATAGACTGGTAATGTGGATTAAAGAACATAATCCAACTATATGCTGCTTGCAAGAAATTCACAGGAAAGATATCCATAGGCTAAAGGTGAAAGGATAGAAAAAGATATACCATGCAAATGAAGACTGAAAATAAGCAAGGGTAGCAATACTCATATCTGAAAAAGTAGGCTTTAAGCTAAAATATATCAGAAGAGACAAAGTGGATCACTTCTCATTAATAAAAGGAACAATCCAACAAGAAGATATAATGATAGTAAACATTTATGCCCCAAATGTGTGTGCACCAATTTTTATAAAACAAACTCTTCAGAAGAATAGATCTCAAATAGATCCAAATATAGTAATATTAGGAGACTTCAACACACCACTCACACCACTAGATCAATCCTCCAGGCAAAAGATGAGTAAAGACTCTTCAGATCTAAAGAACCAAATGGACTTAACAGACATATACAGAAGATTCCAACCAACAACAGCTGAATACACATTCTTCTCAGCTACTCATGGAACCTTCTCCAAAATAGATCACATTCTGGGCCACAACGCAATCTCCAGCAAATTACAAAATGTAATATATAATTCTCTGCATCTTTTTAGATCATAATGGAATGAAAGTAGAAATCAACAATAGGAAGACCAAAAGAAATTGCATAAATACATGGAGACTGAGTAATACACTCTTGAATGAGGACTGGATCAGAGAAGAAATAAAGGGAGAAATTAAAAAAAAACCTAGAATTAAACAAAAATAGAGACAAGACATAAAAAAAAATCTATGAAAGTGGTTTTAAGAGGAAAACTTATAGCACTGAGTGCCCACATAAGAAAAACAGAAAGTCACCAAATAACCTAATGACACACCTCAAGAACCTGGAAAAACAGGAACAGTCTAATCCCAAAGTCAGTAGAAGGCAGGAGATAATTAAAATCAGAGCAGAAATTAATGAAATAGAGACAACAACAAAAATAAAACCCCAAATCAACAAAACAAAAAGCTGGTTCTTTGAAAAGGTTAACAATATTGATAAACTCTTAGCCAACCTAACCAAAAGAAAGAGAGAATCAACCCAAATTATTAAAATCAGAAATGAAAAAAGAGACATCACCACAGACTGTGGGGAAATCCAGAAGATCATCAGAAACTATTTTTAAAATTTATATTCCAATAAGCTGGAAAACATAGAAGAAATCCACAGATTTCTAGACACATACAACCTATCTAAAATGAATCAAGAAGCTACAGAAAACCCAAACTGACCAACAGCTAGCAAAGAGATTGAAACAGTAATAAAAAGTCTTCCATCAAGCCAGGTGTGGTGGTGCATGCTTGTAATCCCAGCATTTGGGAGGCTGAGACTGGAGGACCTGGGTTCGTGGCCAGCCTTAGCTCCTTAGTGAGGCCCTCTGCAACTTAGTGAGACCCTGTTTCAAAATAAAGAATAAAAAATAGGGCTGAGGTAGCTCAGAGATAGAATGCCCCTGGGTTCCATCCCTAGTACCACGGAAAAAAAAAAAAAAAGTCTTCCATCAAAGAAAAGCCCAGGTCCAGACAGATTCCCAGCTGAATTCTACAAAACTTTTATAGAAGAACTAAACTCAATACTTCACAAGTTATTCTGTGAAGTTGAAAGAGATGGTATCCTTCCAAACTCCTTCTAGGAGGTCAGTATTACCTTAATATCCAAACTGAATAAAGATCCCTCAAGAAAATAAAATTACAGACCAATATTATTGATGAACATAGATGCAAAAATTCTAAACAAAATACTAGCAATGAGAATTCAAAACCATATCAAGAAAATTGTACACCATGACCAAATTGGTTTCTTCCCAGGAATGCAAGGCTGGTTCAACATATGTAACTCAATACATGTTATTCACCACATAAATAGAACTAAGGATGAAAATCACATGATTATCTCAATAGATGCTAAAAAAGCATTTGACAAAATCCAACACCCATTCATGTTAAAAACACTGCAGAAAATCAGAATAGAAAGAACTTACCTCAACCTCATTAAGGCAATATACAATAAACCCAAAGCCAACATCGTATTGAATGGGAGAAAACTGCAGGAAGCCAAGGATCCCTATTATCACCATTCTTTTTCAATATAGTCCTCGAATCTCTTGCCAGAGTGATAATACAAGAGAAAGATATCAAGGGAATTCAAATAGGAAAAGAAGAACTAAAATTATCTCTATTTGCAGATGACATGATCCTATATTTAGAAAACTCCAAAACTCAACCAAAAGAGTTCTAAATCTGATTAATAAATTCAGCAAAGTAGCAGGATACAAAATTAATCTAAAAAAAAAAATAAGATCAGTAGCTTTTCTATATGCCAACCATGATTCTACTGGAAAAGAAATCCAGAAAACAATTCCATTCACTAACCTCAAAACCAATAAAATACCTAGAAATAAACCAAACTACAGAGGTAAAAGACATCTACAAAGAAAATTATAAAACACTAAAGAAAGAAACTGAAGAAGATCTTAGAAAATGGAAAGATCTCCCTTGCTCTTGGATAGGCAGAATAAATATTATCAAAATGGCCATACTAGGGAGAGGGCACCAAGTGCTATGTGCATGTATGTCAATGACAACATGATTTACATTATGATGTGAGATGATAATGCACCAATAAAAGCACATTAAAATAAAAAAATGGCCATACTACCAAAAGTGACCTCCAGATTCAATGCAATTTCTATCAAAATACCAATGTCATTCTTCTTAGACCCAAAAAAATAAGTCATAAATTTCATTTGGAAAAAGAAAACCCAGAATAGCCAAAACAATTCTCAGCAATAAGAACCATGCAGGAGGTATTACAATTCCTGACTTCAAATTATACTACATAACTATAGTAATAAAAAAACAGCATGGTATTGGCACAAAAACAGATACATAGACCAATGGAATAGAATATAAGATACAAAAAAAAAAATCCATACACTTATAGCCAGTTGATTTTTTTTCTTTTTCTTTTTTATTTTTTTTGGTGGCACTGGAGATGGAACCCAGCGGATTCTACCTCCGAGCTACATTACATCCCCAGTCCTATTTTTTATTATTTATTTTGAAACAGAGTCTCACTAAGTTGCGGAGAGCCTCACTAAGTAGCTGAGGCTGGCCGAGAACCCAGATCCTCCGGTCTCAGCCTCCCGAATGCTGGGATTACAAGTGTGTGCCACCACGCCCGGCTGCCAGTTGATTTTTAACAACGGTGCCAGACACATACGTTGGAGAAAAGATAGTCTTTTCAACAGATGGTGTTGGGAAAACTGGTTATCAATTTGTAGAAAAATGAAATTAAATCCTTACCTCTCACTCTGCGCAAGAGTCAACTCAAGATGGATCAAAGACCTGAAAATTAGACCAGAGACTTTGAAGCTACTAGAGGAGGGCATAGGTTCAACACTCTAACATATAGGCACAGGCAGAAACTTCCTCAACAAGACCCCCAAAGCTCAGGAAATTAAAACAAGAATTAATAAATGGGATGGCATTAAACTAAAAAGTTTTTGTCCATCAAAGGAAACCAACAAGAGTCTAAAGAGAAAGCCTACAGAATGGGAGAAGATCTTTGCCAGCTATCCCACTGATAGAGTACTAATATCTAGAATACAAAAGAACTTAAAAGACGTAACAGTAAAAAAACAAATAAACCAATCAAGAAATGGGCAATTGTACTAAACAGACACTTCACAAGAGAAGAGATACAAATGGCCAATAAGTACATGAAAAAATGTTCAATGTAGCTATCAGGGAGATGCAAACCAAAACTTCACTGAGATTCCATCTAACCCCAATCAGAATGGCAATCGTCAAGAAGTAAAAAAAATAATAGATGCTGGCGAGGATGTGGGGAAATAGGAACTCTTCTACACTGTTGGTGGGATTGCAAATTAGTGCAAGCACAAGAAAGATCAGTGTAGAGATTCCTCAGAAAATTGGGAATGGATCCTCCATATGATCCACTTATACCACTCATGGGTATCTTTCCAAAGGGACTGAAATCAGAGAATTAGAGTGATATATGCATACCTATGTTCACAGCACCACAACTCACAATAGCCAAATTATGGAACCAACCTAGGTGTCCATCAATGGATTACAAATTTATGGGATATATACACAGTGGAATTCTACTCACCAATAAAGAACAAAATAATGTCATTTGCAGGAAAATGGAAGAACCTGGAGAACATTATGTTAAGTAAGATTAGCCAATCACAGAAAGTAAAAGGTCATATGTTTTCTCTTCATGTTTATTGTAAACTATTGGGTCACTACCTAAAAATTGTCCCCTTCAAGGTAAAAACACTAGAAATCTTGCCTCATGGATACCCAAAATATAAACTACACGCATACATGTCTTCACACATTCTAAGGTCAAAATACAAGGCCTGGCTAGTACACTCCTTATCCCTTTCAGAGTTACTGACATTACTGGTAGTAACAAAGACACATTTCGCTTCTTCTTTTTTTTTTTTTTTCTTCATTTAACCCTTCCCCCATTTTTTTTATTCAGCACGGATTTTTTATACATTTCTGAGTACAACAGGGTTACATATACATTTACGACATATCAATCATTGTCAGAGCACAATTAGCACCACTTCTTCGTTTTCCACGTATAGCCCACATTCCTAACATAGCCTGGTCAAGCAAACTTTCTAGAGTCATAAAACCATACTCCTTTAGGGTCATATATTTACTTTCTAAGAAGTGGGAGGGTCTTTCATCTATGCATCCTGGGTGCAATCTCCAGACTTTGAGACGCCCATGTAGCCACAGCAAAAGAGTCAGTATAATTACTCATATATGCAGATAGCAACTGCCAGGGGGGGAAAGAGCCCAGCTGGGCTCCCACAGCTCCCCCGTTTTTATTTTAAAATTCACGAAGGACTGTGCCTGTCTTAGGTCATTTCCTACCAGGTGCAAAATCTTACCTGTCATGGGGTCTCGATGAGTCATTCAACGAACCCTGTCTTAGGTTGATATTGTCCTGAGAAAATTGAACCCGTCATTGACTACCAGGCCCTGTGCGAGGCAGTGCTTGCAGTTTTATTCCATGTAAATCTGTTCGAATACTAACAAAGGCATTGATCACAAGGCGTACAATGAGTGGTAGAATGCATAAGCCTAGAATGACTATTGCTGCTAGTCCGATAACTCCTCCCAGCAAGGAAGTAAACGAGGGCCAAGTAGTAGGCACTAAGGATTGAAGCCGATCTAAATGTCTTAGCTGTTTCTACCACATTAATCACATTTCGCTTCTTAAACTACACAATGCTGGGCTCTTGAAAAAGGCATTCAATAGAGTTTTTATGCCTCTGATTGGCCCCAAATGATTGGTTTAATTAAAAAACACAATGGTTTCCTTAAACAACTCCTCAAATTCCAGTATAACAAACAAGCCCATAAATAAGTTACTATTTTGTCCGTCTCTTAAAAGTTTCAATCTTGCCCCCATCCTATGTGGCTGGAGGCCAGATCCAGGGCATATACCTTCCTGGGATTCATTAATCATAGATGTCCCACAGGCCAGACAGCACCTCATCTGATACAGAACATCTGATATGTTAAGTGAGATTAGCCAGTCACAGAAAGTGAAGGGTGATATGTTTTCTATCACATGCAGAAGATAGGGAGTAATCAGAATACAAGAGGGACTTCAGGTAATGGAGGAGAAATTCTAGTGGAGCCAGGGAGCTGGTCTATGGAAAGGGTGTGAGAAGAGGGAGGATCAGTGAAGGAACCACTTCCATGCACATTATATGCATGTGTGAGAATAGCAATGCCAACCTCTTGATATCTTGTATGGGGAAGGAGGGAAAGTGGGGAGGGAGCCAGGGAAAGCCCGCACCAAGTGCTGTGTGCATGTGTTTCATTATCACTGTGAATTACATTATGATGTGAGACTGTAATGCACCAATAAAAGTATATAAAATAAAAATAAACTTCCACTAGGAAAACAAATAAACAAACACCCTGTCCAGTGCAGCTGTGCACCATTCCATTGACTGCTGGTCTTACTACTGGTTTGGACATTTTCACTGGTTTACAATCTGGAAGCCTACATCAACTCTCGGGGGGGGGGGAGGTCTTCGCTTTATAAAAATACCCCTGTTTCATATCCCAGATGACATAGACCTGGCCTAAAATATCATCGCTGGAGATCACATCACCTCAGAGCACATTGCCCCAACCCAAGACCTTGCTATTAGAGATGACCTCACCTGCTGCACTGGTGTCACTTCTTCCCTTACGCTAAAGTCATCCAGGGACTGCCTCTCCCAAGGTGCAAAATGGACATGGGACAGTTTTTGCTCTTCTTCCTGAACTTGCTTTCTGTCTAACCCATGTTCTTGACTCTCTGCTCAAATGTACACCCCTACCCTTTTGTACCTAAAGGAAACTTTGGCACAAGTTACCAAAATGAATGGAGACTATTGCTTTCCCTGAAAGGCACCTGTTTCATATCCATCGACCCCTTAATCCTCTGGGAAGAAGAGTACCTACTCCCAGCTGCCTCCTATTACCCAGCTCCAATTCCTACCATGACTTTCTGCCATGCGTCTCTGAACATGACCACCATAACTATTCAAACTACAACTGCCTTACAATTAAAGTATGATACTGAGGCACCAAGGGATGAATTGTAGACAGCTCTTATAATTTTATGTTGCCTTGGCATCCACATTGGGCTTTCTCATACCAGAAGCAGGGGTCCATCACCCTCCATACAGTTTCCAGTCCTACACTTCCAGTTCCTCAATATGGTTGATCCATTTATGTGCCTTATACAACTGCCTTCTGGTGACCCCTCCCCCTACCTCCATGGGACAGCTACACAGGATGCACTTAACTCACCCCATTGACTTCCACACACTAAAGAGATTGTGCAGACATGTAGCAGCAGCCACCTCTCAGTCACAGAGTGACCCCATGGAACTCATACCTGCTTGGTCTAATCTCACCAGTTAGAACTCCCTGCAGAACCCAAATGAAGGCTTTAGTCCTATAGGTTCACTCCCACCTATCTCTCACATATTCTCCACTTGCTGGTTGAGCACACTGCAGGCTGTGGACTTCTGTTGTCCTAGTGGGTAGCTTCTTCTCTAGTGGATCTGTGAGTCATAAAAGGCTTTTGTTATTTTGTGTTTCATTGCGCTGCCTCCTCTGTCTCTCCTCTGACTTGAATGCCCAAACCCAATTCTCCTCCCAGTCTGTACTCTCCTAGAGGGTGGCTATCTTGCTTGGTTTATGATGACTCCTTTTTTTGTTTTGTTTTGTTTTTGGCGGTACTGGGGATTGAACTCAGGGGCATTCTACCTCCGAGCCACACCCCCAGCCCTATTTTTTTATTCTTTATTTGGAAACAGGGTCTCACTAAGTTGAGGAGTGCCTCACTAGGTAGCTGAGGCTGGCCTCGAACCTGGATCCTCTGGGCTCAGTCTCCCAAATGCTGGGATTACAAGTGTGTACCACCACGCCCGGCTTATGACAACTCTTAAGAGAGAGACTTCAGTATCAGTTTAGAAGAAAATCACAACACCATTTTATTAAAATCAGAAACAAGAAGAATATGTCTACTATTTCTTTGATTATTCAACATTTTTCATAAGTTTTAGGCCAATACAATAAAAAAGAAACAATCATAAATACTGGCAAATAGTAAAATTTAAATTTTCAGATTACAGGATTATTATCCTAAAAGGGTTTAGAAATTCTACTAAACCTCAGTTTCCTCACTCATAGAGCTAATAGAACAGTATCTGCCTAATAGAAACATTACGGGTATTCAAAGAACTAATACATGTAAGATAGTTAAGACAATGACTATTCCACTATTAGTCCTCCATAAAGTTAAAGACTATTATTAAAAGAATTGGATAAAGTGAATGCGTAAAAAATATAAAATTAATAGTTTCTATAAACAATTAGAAATTTAATTTTGAGAGGAGAAGATATTATTTTTAGCAAAAACCAAAGCTATGAAATACCCAGAACTAAAATTTACAAGAAGGTAAGAAATATAAATAAACAAAACTGTAAAATCTTATTAAAATATGAAAAATGAGATACCTAAATGGAATGACAACTTTCTATGATAAAGTGTTATAATAATATCATTAAACTGTTTCCCTTTCCTAAATTAATTTGTATACTGTACTAAATTTCAACCAGAATCCTAGCTTGGTATTTTTCTGCTGGATATAATAATTTTAAGGATCAACAGAATAGCTGAGAGTAGTCAGTAAATTTTTACAAAAAGATAAAAGTAATTAAGTAATTTCCACTGCTTGTATAGCTTGAAGATAACAAAGAGCTTAAGAGAGGACCTGAAAGATCAAATACCTGAGGAAAAGGAGACACCTAGAAAATTCTTTAGTGCTTTTTCTGCTCCCTTGAGGCATTTGCAGAATCACAAACTGTGGTCTAATGAGAAGCTAAGCGAAAAGTGGCAACTAAGAAAATGAGAAATTAAGTAGAATTTTGAGAACTTTAATCCATGTGGAGACAAAGAAATATATTGCAGTTCTTGGCTCGCCATGGAAGAAAGCCTGGGGATATAAGGGACAAATAGACCAGTCCTTGCTCAGCCTCACACACTCTCAAGCTCAAATACATGTTGGATTAGGAATTCGCTTCTATCCTAACAGTCTACTCACTAATCAGGAAAAGTCCTTTCTAATAAGCTAACAGTATCCAGAGACTCAAATTAATTTAATAATTTATCACATATGTTAGCATTCCATTTTAAAAAAGCAGGCACTCCAGGAAAGCTGCTATGGGGTGGAGTTAGAGATAAAGGAGGAGGGAGGGTTAGAGATAAAGAGATACATAGAGAGAAGAATGGTAAGTCAAACTCCATGAAAGAATAATGACAAAAGTAATAGACAATAAGAAATAACAGAATAGGCAACAATCATTCTTTAAATAAAATCACTAGAGCTTAAAGTTGTTTCTTTGAATATCTTAAAGAGAACAAAATTTGCAAATATTAGCAAGACTGGTTAAGAAAAAAAGTGGCATAAATTATCCATGTCGGAAATCTCAATAGAGAAAAATAAAATTTAGAAAATGTGGATCCTATAGAAATTAAAACATTGAAAGAGCCTATCATAATATTGTACCAATAAATCCAATGACATATGTGAAGTAGACAATTTACCATACTGAAACATGAAAATAGAAAATTCTGCATACATTTCAAATTTAATTGAAATATCTCTGGTAGCCAGAATAGTGGTTCCCCAAAGATGCCCATACCCTAATCCTTTGAACTTGTGAATAACGTCATCTTGCATGGCACAAACGGCCTTGCAGAGGTGCTGAAGGACCTCCAGATGGCAGATTATTTTTAATCATCCAGATAGGCCCATTCCAATCACATGGGTGGTTAAAAGTAGAGAATCTTTTCCACTCTGTGCTTGGAGGAAGATGTGATGAAAGAAGAAGGGTCAGAGAGACACAACGTTGCTGGCTTTGAAGATGGAGGGAAGGGGCCATGAGCCAAGTGGGCAGCCTCCAGAAACCAAAACAAGCAAAGGGTTTCCACCTAGAGCCTTCAGAAAGGAACATGATCCTTCCAGTACCTTGGTTTTAGCTTAGTGAGGCCTGTGTTGGACTCCAGTCTATCAAACATTATCTTTATCTACCAAGATAAAGCTATGACAATTTGTTACAGCAGCCACAGGAAACTAAATATAATTTATTAAAGAAATTGAATCCCTAATTTAAAAGTCTTCCCTTACAGAAATTCTAGTCCAGAATGACTTTCCCAAAGTTATGCAAGTTCCTCCAGAGAATAGAGAAGGGGGAACACATATCAACTCTCTTGACAAAGCCAGAAAACTCGGATACCATAGTCTGACAAAGACATTATAAGAAAAGAAAATTATAGGCCAATGAATATAGACCCAAAAATCCTTAACAAAGTACAAGCAAACAAAATTCAGTATGCACATAACAGGATAATACAACATAACCAATAGACTTTGTTGTCCCAGGAATATAAAGGTTCTAACATTAGAAAATGAATCTTTATGTTTATTACTATTATCATTTTTATTTTTATTATTTTGGTACTGGGGATTGAACCCAGGGGCATTCAACTGCTGAGCTACACTCCCAACTCTTTTTATTTTTTATTTTGAAACATGGTCTCATTGAGTTGCTGAGGCTGGCCTTGAACCTGTGGTCCTCCTGTCTCAGCCTCCCAAGTACTGGGATTACAGGCCTGCACACTGATTCTGGCTTTTTTTTTTTTTTTTTCCTGGTGGAGGGTAGGGTAGGAGGTTGGGGATTGAACCCTTCTATGTCCACTTCCATTCATCATTGTATTAAAAATCTTAGCGCAAAAATAAAAGATTTGAAAGGAAGAAATTTATATATGAGGAGAAAAAAAAACCCAAAATAAACTTTTAGGATTAAAAGTAAATTTACCAGCATTTGGGAGGCTGAGACCGGAGGATCCGGGTTCACGGCCAGCCTCAGCTACCTAGTGAGGCACTCCACAACTTAGTGAGACTCGGTTTCAAAATAAAGAATAAAAAATAGGGCTGGGGGTATAGCTCGGAGGTAGAATGCCCCTGAGTTCAATCCCCAGTACCGCAAAAAAAAAAAAAAAAAAAAAAAAGTAAATTTAACAAAGTCACCATATACACACACAATCAGAATACAAGTCAATTTTATTTTTTACCATAAAAAACCAGTTTAACCTAAAATGTTGTTAACCAGAAAAAAAAGAAAATAATAATAATAATAAGAAGAAGAAGAAGGAGAAGAAAAAGAAGAAGAAGAATTACTTGGCATCACAAAACTCAGATACCTAGAAATAAATCTAAAGAAATACATGCAAGGCCTGTACATTGAAAATTTTCAGACACCACTGGGGGAAATGAAAGAAGATCTAAACAAATAGATATTACATATTCTTATGTCAGAAGAGACACTACTGATGTCAATTCAAGGCTCACTGAAAATGTCCATTCTCTCCAAATTGACTATAAATTCAATGCAATCTTAATTCCCAAAAGGAATTTTTGTGACAATTGACAAAATTTTTAAATTATTTATAACTGCAAAAGGCCGAAAACAACTAAGTTACTCATGAAGAACAAAGCAAAAAATATTTCTACTAGATACCAAGGTTTTTTTGTTTTGTTTTGTTTTGTTTTTGGTACTGAGGATTGAACCCAGAGGCATTATACCTCTGAGTTATACCCCCAGCCCTATTTTTTTATTCTTTATTTTGAAACAGGGTCTCACTAAGTTGCAGAGGGCCTCACTAAGTAGCTGAGGCTGTGAACCTAGATTCCTCCAGTCTCAGTCTCTCAAGTACTGGGATTACAAGTGTGTACCACCACACCCAGCTGATTACAAGGTTTTTTTTTTTTTGGTACTGGGGATTGAACTCAGAGGCATTCTACCTCTGAGCTATGCCCCTAGTCCTATTTTTTTATTCTTTATTTTGAAATCGAGTCTCACTAAGTTGCGGAGTGCCCCACTAGGTAGCTGAGGCTGGCCGCGAGCCTGGATCCTCCGGTCTCAGCCTCCCGAATGCTGGGATTACAAGCGTGCGCCACCACGCCCGGCTTACAAGGTTTTTTTTTAATACATTATAATAATTAAAACAGTATGTTATGGATACAAAAGTAGAAAAGTAAACTAAAATCAGAGAATCCATAACAGACATATACATATATGAACATATGAAAGGCAACATTGCATGTGAAAAGGTCTCTTTTTAATAAATTCTCTTTTCAATTTTTTGTATATTCATATGGAGAAAACAAAATTCCACTCATACTTCACATTAATACAAAGAACATCTAAATTTGAAATACAGAAATATAAGAATTCTAAAAGATAATGCCGAACTATCTTCATGACCTTGGATAGACAAAAGAAAAGGAATCACTTTTCTTTTTTCAAAAAGCACTTAGAATAATCAAAAAAAATCATGATAAATGTACTACATTAAAAGTAAAAACTTCTGTCATTAAAAGACACAATATAGAAAATGAAAAAGGAAGCCACAGAGTAGGAGAAGATATTTACAATGCATGTAATGACAGAAGATTAATCCATAATATATAAAGAGCCCCCATATATCAATAAGGAAAAGACAGACAACCTCACGGAAAATTAAGCCCCTGAGTCATACAGACACTTAGCAAAAGAGGATATCCAAAAGCCAATATATGTATGAAAAAGTTTCCACTTTGATAGTCATTAGGAAAATGCAAATTAAAGTAAAATACACACCCACTATGATAGCTAATATTAAATAGACTGACATTGACAGGAATGTTAACAACATAAATTGGGGACTGGAAGTGTAAATTAATACAAATAACCTACAATTGTCATTATCAACTAATACTGCATATTCGCATTCTCTATAAGCCAGTGATTCCATTTGTAGGTGTACACCCAAGAGAAGTGCGTATATACACGAGTCAAAAGACCTGAATATGAAAGTGCATAGCAGCAGTATTATTCAAAATAATAACAATAACAACAACAAAAGTGGAAGCAATTTAGATATCAATGAAGAGCAGAAGGAAAAGTTACAAAGTTTCAATTAAATAGGAGAAATATGTTCTGGTGTTTTACTCTCTACCAGAAATTCATCTTACTGAATCCTCACATCAACCCCATGGAGGGTCTTTTTATTTCCATTTTACTGGTGAGGATGTTGAGGCCCAGAATGTGCACCTGGGCTTTATTTTAGCCTATTTAGAACTCACGAACAAGTCATGGACCTCTGAGGGACACTTAAGATCCAAACTCTAGCAGGGCCAGGATGTGGCTTGGTGGTAGAGTGCTTGCCCATCATGCCTGAGGCCCTGGCTTCAACCCCCAGCACCACAAGCAAAGAAAGAAAGTTCACCAGGCACAGTGGCACACACCTGTAATTCCAGAGGCTTTGGAGAATGAGACAGGAGGATCTCAAGTTGGAGGCCAGCCTGAGCAACTTAGCAAGACCCTGTTTCAAAATAAAAAAATAAAAAGGGCTGGGGAGGGCTTAGTGGTAGAGCATTCCTGAGTTCAATCCCCCATATCCCTGCCCCCTCAAGGAAGAGCCAAACTATAATACTCAACAACCTTTAAAACACCAATATTTAAAGCATGTTATACCTCAATAAGGTTAATCTAAAGAGAAAAGGAAAATCATCAGAAGTCCCACCACCAAGAGATAACTATTACAATTTGGATGTTTTCTTTTTTTGTGTGGTACCAGGGATGGAACCCAGGGGCATTCTACCTCCAAGCTATAGCCCGAGCCCTATTTTATTCTTTATTTTGAAACAGGATCTCACTAAGCTGCAGTGGGCCTCACAAGTTGCTGAGGCTGGCTGCAAACCTGTGATCCTTCTGTCTCAGTCTCTCAAGTACTGGGATTATAAGCGTGTGCCACCAAGCCCAGCCCTGTTGGGTGTTTTCATGATGCCAGGGTGTGCATACACATAATCATATTCTGTGTTCTATTTTTTTTCTCTCTCAATAACATACCAGGAAAATCTTTCCATGCCAATACATAAAAGGCTGCATCAGCATATAAATAGTGATAGAATACAACATTTTGTCAATGTAACCTGATTTACTCCAGTTCTCTCTGTTGGAAAATTAAGATCACTCTAATTTTTCACTATTATAAACACTACCTTGTAACTAAATGTTTACACATCCTGAATTATTTCCATAGAACAAATTTCTGCTAGTGAGATGACTGAGTCACAGGGCAGGTTTGTGTGTGAGTGTGTGTGTCTGGGGGGGGCACACTTTTAAAGGGATTTGATTTATCTTTCAAAATTGCCCTCCCACGTCAGTCTGCATGCCCAACAGTCTACTCTTGGTCTTGAGTGTACTCCAGCTAGTGCTGTGGTATTCCACAGGAACAGACACAAGGTAAATCCCTCTAATGAACACGTCGAATCCCACAGCTTCAGAAATTATTGAAACCTCCAAAGGCAGTCTGGGCCCTAACTTGAGTGAATTCAAGTCTCATAAAGTTTTTTTTGGGGGGGGGGGCTGGACTGAAAGTACTCCTTCCTAACTGAGCACATCCAGGACTCAAGCTCAGGACAAAAGCCACCATAGAACTTGCTAAAGGAATATTGAGTCAAGGGGTGAGAAAAGGAGTCACTTCGTCCCAAGCTCAGATGTTCCCTAGCCCTACACCCACTTTGCTTTGGAGCAAACCTAGTTGGAGAGCAGCCTCTTGGGGAGTCAGGGATCCTGGAAGTGGTACCTACCTCTATGGTATTGCAACCGTTGTGTGCCAGTGCAATCTCAATTGGATCCATTTTACTCTCATCCTTGGCAAGGCTGCATGTGGCCTTGGGATACTTATTTAACATCTCCATCCATGGTTCAATGTCCTCAAGCAAGCCAAAAAAAAAAAAAGAAAAGAAAAAAAGAAGAAAGAAAGAAAAGAAAAGGGAAATAGAATTGTACTTAGCTCATTGAGTTAGGAGAATGGCATGAGATAATACAACCAAATTCATTAGTACTATTACATATGAATTTAAGAATTATTATTGTTCTCCTCTTACCCCCCCCCCCCCACCCCCACCCCCCCACACACCTGGCTTTAGACAGCAGAAGCCTGCAAAAGCAACTGCTGGCCTTCATATTCTGTCCCATCTGCCCTGGTGTCCGTACAAAAGGCCACCCATCACGCTCATTTTAGAGCTGCCTAACGCCACGAAGATAAACTCAATACACTCGAGACGTGAAACCCCACTCTGAGGAGAGGCCTGCCCACCCCTCCTGCCTCCAGGACCGAGCCTGACAAATATAGCAGAAATTACAGGCATCTGATTTAAGGCTATGTGTGTACACTTGGCCCGAGCCAAGCCCCAAACCTTACTTCTGCTGCTGCATCAAAGAACCATCTCTCCTCCAGTGTCCAGGCCCAGAATAAGCAGCAATTAGGGAGGCAGCCCCTTCTTATTTTTAGACTTAAAAAAACCCAAAAGCCAACATACCAGCGCTCACGCAAGCGTCTCTCGCAAGCTGTTGTTTGACTTGGGTTGAGAAAATGACAGGCTGAGTCCGGCACCAAGAAGAGAAGGGGTGGCGGGCGGGAGGTGGTGGCGGTGGGGGCTGAACAGGGGGGGAAAAAAGAGTTTTATTTTCCCTCTAGGGCCAACCTCCATCCCCCTCAACTCCTCCCCTCGGCCTGGGTGGACCCTGCCTGGGTAATCGTTCCCTGCTATATTTAAAAACCACAGATGTGTTCGGTGGAGACTCAATTTCGGAATTGCAGTTGGCGTCTCCTGAGGACAAGGGGAAAGCCGGTGCCGCGCGCCCGCCTGCTGCCTGGAGCTCCCAACTCGCCCGAATCCAGGTCAGGACGCGCCGCGCGCGGTCTGGGGACGGCGGCCAGCGGGCCGGGAGGCGCGGGGCGCGCACGGTGGGGTGGGCGGCCGCGGGTGAGGGCTCTGCCAGCCTTGGGTCTTCCGGGGCTCCCGGGACGCGAGGTGTCGGCTCGACGTCCCCGCTGCGGATCGGGGAGCGATCTGGAAGTCTCCCCTGGACGCGCGAGGCTAAATATGCGCGGCTGGTCATTCGGTGCGGCTCTCCCTCCCAGCTGATAGGGTGACGCGCGGCTTGGAGGCTTGGAGATTGGCTTTTTGATTTGGCTTCTTGCGGCAGCTTAACGGGCAAAGCTCTCGGCTCGCCCAGAGACCAGCCCCTCCGCGCGTCCCCTCTGCGCGCCGCGAGGCCGAGACGTCTCCCGCGGCGACGGCGTGCGGCCCCGGGAAAGCCCGAGCCGGGGTCCCTCGGAGCCGCCGGAGCGCGCCGGGCGCCTGCCTTCCAGCCCCTCCCGGCAGGGATCCCTCGCCGCCGGCCGCCGGGACTCCGGGCCTCTCCTGCGCCCAGCGACCCGCGCTCCGGGTGGGACTTTTCCCGGTCCCCTCCCCGCGACCCTCGCCCTGGCCCCAGCCCGGCTCCCGCACAGACCCCGCGCTCCAGATGCGCCACCCCGCAGCTCCCTGACAGCTGCGAGCCCACGAGCCCCGGCGGGCGGGCGGCGGCGGCGGTGGCCGCGGAGTGACATGCCTGGAACGTGGCTGCGGCCGGCCGGCAGCCCGCGGGGGCGATGAGCCGCGGCGGCCGGTAAGGAGCCGGGCGGCGGGGGCTTCACGCACCTTCCTCGCCCCTCTCACTTGCCCACCGGGCTCGGGAGGCCCAGAGGAAACGGTGAGTAAGGGGGTGAGCCTCCTGCCCTTCCCCCTCAGCGGGGGGCCGAGGCAGGGGGGTCGAGGCTGAGGGGCTTGGGGTGTCCCCAAGAGGAGCCCTGGCTGCAAATAATTATATTAAGTTATTTTTCAAGAGCGTTCACATGCACTGTCTTCTTGTGGGTTTAGTGCCGGTAGAAGTGGGGGGGAGGGCGCCCCAGAAAGTGTACGTTGTGTATGCAGTGTTGGAGGGGGAGGTTTGGCAGAGTGTCTCCGGGGGTGCAGGGAGAGATGCCTGGGCTTGTGTGTACCGTAGAGTCGTGGGCTTGCTGGATTCGTGGCGGGCTCTCAGCTGTGTTGGAGAGACTGCTGTGTTGCATGCTTGGTGTGTGTGTGTGTGTGTGTGTGTGTGTGTGTGTGTGTGTGTGTGTGTGTGTGTGTGTGTGTGTGTGTGTGTGTCCTGTGCCAGAGTGTGTTGTGTGCTCCTGGGGCTGAGTGCCCACTAGGGTTGGGGGCGAGGACGAGAACGCTTTATCCATTCGGCGCGCGCACGCGTGCCTAGAGGCACGCACGCGCGCACCCCAACCTCGGGACTCCACCGCCCCAGGTCGGGAACTGCAGCCCCTGCGCACCCTCCGCACCCTCCGGCTGTGGCCAAAGGGGCGGCAGAGAAGGAGGGGTTCCCCAGTCCAGCGGAGCTCTCCAGACCCAAGTGGTCTGGGCGGTCCCAGGCAGTGTGGAGAGAAGCAAGCGAAGTGTATAACTAAAGCCCCCTCCCCGTGCTCCAAAC
>PVLC010009598.1:0-53509 GCA_004027655.1 Graphiurus murinus | reverse complement strand
AGAATATATTACTATTACTTATCTTACTAAATATTCATTAAATTATTTTTATAGAATAGTTATACTATGTTGTAATTTCTATATGAAGGAGTGTAAACTTTACTGAAAGCTCTTTGTATTTAAGTCAAGCATACTTAAGTCACATACTCCCTCATGCCTAGTTATAAAGGAGTGTAGCAAAGACATTGTTATCTGTGAGCTATAAACCATTAACTTACAGAATGGTACTATTGGCATTATGTAAAATAGTGGGTTGGCATGTTTCTTAATGACTTGCAACAAACAAACATTTGAAATTTTAGGTGTTATTTTGTTTTGTTTTGCAGTACTGAGGATTGAACCCAGGGGCATTCTACCTCCGAGCTACACTCCCAGTCTTATTTTGTAATTTTTATTTTGAAACAGGGTCTCACTAAGTTGCAGAGAGCCTCACTAAGTAACGGAGGCTGGCTGTGAACCCAGATCCTCCTGTCTCAGCCTCCCAAGTACTGGGATTACAAGTGTGCGCCACCACACCCAGCTTAGGTGATATTTTGTATAGTGATTTTTTTTCTTACTGTTGAATGCATTTTAATAGTTAAAATTAAATCTTTCTTCACAGTAGCATTTGATACTCATGAAACTGCCCGTTACTAATAGTGAACATTGATAATAATCTTTAAAATATTCTAGTAAAGGAAGCATCAAAAGATAATTAAGAAACAAAATAAATTTCTAAAATCATTTTCTCAGACTACATATTTCATTTATAAATAAAAAATAGATTAAATGGTGAAATGTATTACATAACAATTAACAATGCTTGATACATTGAAAGCTATCCACTTTGCTAGTTAAAGAATATTTGTGCACTATAGAAAAATAAACTTTTATACCTTGAAATTTAATTACCACCCTTCTTAACTATGTAAGACATCTAAGATTGATATTTTTATGTATTTTCAAAGTTTTAAAATCCAACATTATATAACTTTCCATCCATAATGTATTTAAATGTAATTTTAAATACACTTAAGTTACCATCTATATTTTAATGTAATTTTATTTTATAATAGATTGAGATTTATAGGAAAATTATATAGTACAGATAATTCCTCAAAACACCATGCCCACTTTCCCCTATTATTAATAGCCTACATTAGTATATTATTAACATACTCTATTTGTGGTCTAGCTTCATGAAAGCTTGAAAATAATACGTATTATTATTGAATAGAGTATTTTATAAATATCAATTAGATCAAGTCGATCAGTAGGCTAATCATGTTGTCTTTATCCTTACAATTTTTTTTTTCTGAAAGATCTCACTATAATGGTAAATTTATCTAATCTTCTTTGAAGGTCCATAAATGTCTGCCTCATGTATTTTGGTGGTTGGTTGTTTGGATTTTTATGCTATTTTGGATACTTGACTCCTTCCTCATTACGTGATGCCACTTTTTATTCTTGATATGTTTCCTTGCTGAAGACTGATTTTTCTCTATTGCTGTATTAATCTCATTTTATTTTGATTAGCTTTTAATATGGTATATCTTTCTTCACCCTTTACTTCTATCCCTGTCTTTTAAATTAAAGTATATGTTTGTAGGTAATTAATAGTTGAGTCTTAGTTTATCTATCTACTCTGACAGTCAGTACCTATAATTAGTGTATTTGGATCACTCAGAATAAAATTTATGGTAATCTATTTTTCCACTCAGTATTTAGGAAGAACTTTGGACCAAGACACTAAACCTAAAGCTAAAATATAGGAGATGATTATGTGTATGCATTTTTAAACATTCCTGTTAGCAAAAAAATGTTATGGACAAAGTGAGAATTTCATCAAAAGTTTGAGGAAACATATATGTTGGGTGTCATTGAGTATCATTCAAAGTGTTGATAACTAGAGTATTCCAAAAGATTTTACAATTATCATTTGAATGGAAAATAGGAAAATTATATGAAGAAGAAAGTTAGAATAGGTTAAACAAACTGGTTTCTTGTTGCTTCATAGAGAAAATAAGCTAAAATGTTTTTGTTTTTAGCCAGGGCAGAGGACTGTGCCATACCTCAAAGATACTATTTTGGGGATTCAGAGTTGCATAGAAAAGTATGATTTGCTTTGTCTTATTCAATTTCTCTACCTTATGCTTAACCCTGATGTATAAGTGCTGTCACTAAAATTATGATTCTGATTCTAATATTCCATTTTTCTGCTTCCTTTATAATTTTGCTCTAAGATGATCCTTTTGGCAATGGTAAATTGCATAATAATCTATTTTACTTGCACAGTACTACACATTAAGAGATAATGTGTGCATGTATAAATGTAAGATTGTGACTCTCACTACAATGTATAATTGTATGATATCAATACAATTCCAAAGATAAAAGGATTAAAGTGATGATCTCTGCATTTGCGGAGGTGGAAGGAATTATTACAATGACACCAGATCAGATCTATGTTAGGTTTTAAAGCCTGTGATATCATAACTAGCAGTAGAGTACAAAACATTGCAACATAAAAATGATTTAAAGTAATTAACTAAGTGATAGGGGTCCACAGTGTCTATGCTGTGCCATTCCATCTTAAAATCTGACACATTTACATGAACACTATGATCCGTTTGCTGAGCTGTTTCAATCCCACCGTGACCAAAGCTCAACCACAGGGGAGATAAATGCTTTTCAATTATTCAAGGATTCACTGGAGATCCCGTGGAGCAAAGAACAATTAGGAAATAGATAAATCTAAGGCACAGAATAAAGAACACAAGGCATCAAGGATAAAAATGACAGGGTATTAGGAAATGCTAAGCACTAGAAAACTTTTCTATTTTTTTTTCCTAGCTTAGTTATCTATTCTCACTTAAAATGAGATCTGCTAATTCCTACTTACAGACTTTGAAGTCACCAACTACTACAACTAGTGCGTACTACTTTTATTGATTCCTTTATGCCTGAGATGTCTAAACTGAATTCTCTCAACTGCATGAAACCTCTATGAATATCCAAGCAATGTTGGATTAACAGACTTACTTTTTTTATGCATACTGAAACAGTGATGTAATTATATTGTATTCTGGAAATAGAAAAGAGCAATCCTCTTAGTATTCTTATAAAGCAATGCTTCTGGCTTTTGCATATTATTCTTCACTTTTCTATATGTTTGTGTAACTGTAATCTTTGTAGTCATTGCCATTTTAAAACATTCTTCTGTCAGTTTTTTGTTTATTTAATTTCTGTGGAGTTTCCCTTGGGTTGGTATTAGTTAAACTTACTGGTCATGAATGGAATCCTAAGAAGAGGAAGCTAAGAGCCTGGAAGAGCAGCTGGAAACAGAGACAACATGAGCTGCACACCTGACATAGAGCCTTATTCAGTCTGTTTTTAAGAATTCTAGGTTTCTTGGTTTATGTAAATGGGACCATTTTCTGGCTAATAATATGGTTTAGGAAGCAATTATTACCTAAGAAGTAGGAAAATACTATGTGCTCAATATTCACTTATCTATCCTGAATGCCTTTATCTGGCATTACTTCTCTTCAACTAATGCTAAAAACAGAAATAGAAAGAATACAATAAGATTCATTAAGACATAGGAATATAGCCAGGTGTGGTGGCACATGCCTGTAATCCTAGTACTTGGGAGGCTGCAGGAGGATTGCACGTTTGAAGCCAACCTCAGCAACTTTGTGAGGCTCTCAGCAACTTTGTGAGATGAGACCCTATTTCCAAATAAAAGAATTAAATAAGCCTAGGGGTATAGCTCAGAGATAGAATGCTCCTGGGTTAATCCCCAACATCACAAACAATATAAAACAACACACAGACACACACACACACACACACACACACACACAGGAATATAAACTTCTGAGCACTAAGTTTAGAAATCTCTATGGAGGACTCATAGATATTGGAAGGATGAGTGTATGTGTGTGTGTGTGTGTGTGTGTGTGTGTGTGTGTGTGTGTGTGTATTGTCTTCCCTTTCTCAATGTAAATTTATTGTCTACTATTAAGTGACTGAGTATGTTCTTACCTTAATCAAGAGCAGCATCTCATCATAGGTAGAAAACTGACCACACATCAGTGATAAAATGTGATCAATAATTTCAAACATCTTGATCAACAAATTGCCTTTCAGATTTGAGGATTTCTTTAAACACTGATAACTGTTGCTTATTTCCATCTCTTTAATTGTCTCCATTTCTTTCATATGACAAGAAAATTCTTCAAATTCCAACATTTATTCATGCTTTTGATAGTTTTCTAGAGTAAATTCAATTAGTCTTTTTAATATTGCCTGATATGATTTTTATAAAAATTATATAAGTAAGCCAGGGATGCAATTAAAAAATTCTCCTCTTGAGTAAAATATCATAATAGAACTCATCCTTAAATCCAGAGAAAAATAATTGTGTTAATACTCAATCTTGATTTAAGAAGTATTCTTTTTCAATTCCTAAAAATAAAAATGTTATCTCAGTTGGCATATCAGCCAACCTTGTTGGCATATCAGTGTATTTTAAATACCATATTGTCATAGTATAGTACATCTTCTTTAATGAATTAAAAGTAGCAAAATTATAGTTTATTTATAACTATATCTTTATAAAATAATTTAAATAATATAATTTTAAAGGAATGGTTATTATTAACCATTCCAATTTTCTCTACCAAACACAATGTGTACCACTGTATTTTATATGTCTTTTCAACATGGTAACTAAAATTGAATTTATCTTGGCCCTTATAAAATCATTTGAAAGGAAGTTCAGGAACTTTATCATCTTGTCTTTCTCAAAGCATCTTTAGGTGATTACTTCATAAAGGTGAGAGGAGAAGTGAAATAGGAAGTGTAAATTATAGCACTATAGTATAGCAATAGACAAAGAAAAGCTGATTGGTAAATAAATTTTACTTTTATGGGATGTCAACTTTATTTTCTTCACGTTCCAGATAAAATTTTGAATCATTACTATTTTTAAGACTACACTATTAATTTTAATAATCAATATTTTATATTTGTGAAACATAAACAAGACATTTTTATTGAGCTAAGTAAAAATAGTAAATGTAGATTTCACATTTTCTTTACCCCTAGGAAAAAGGTGAACTGCTTGAGTTGATATTATCAAATTAAACTAATAATCCTGAGAAATTAAAATTACATACACCACTTAGCCAATCCTTATTTTCTCTAATTCTTATTTTTCTCCATGAAAATAAGGATTCTAACCATTAGTCTATTGCTACATCAGTTTATATAAATGCTTATATCACTGAACTATTTTACTTTAAAATGTTTGATAAATTCTCTTATTTGTCCTCTTACATGAGGACAATGATAATAGAGTTTTAGACATTTAAGGGCCTAAGATTTGAGATTTATTGACTGAAACATGAGATGTGGCCTCACTCATAGAAGGTAAGAGGAGGGATTCCCAAGATGATGAATTTAAGTGTTCATATTCAAACATACATTATATATGGTATACTTTATTTAATTACTTATTTTCATACGAGATTAGGAGAAATAGTCTAGACCCTTTCTAAGCATAGGCTATGTGCTAAAATTGTCAAACATTAATAGTAAGCCAAACATATTTGTCCCGTTTTAACATCTTGCTCCTATTATTGTGTTACTGTATAGATAATAGTATAATTAAAATTGTTGATAAATATAGTATAGTGATCAAAGTGATCTATATACTATAGTGATTCTGGTAGCTTTGTAATGGTATATATATAAGGCAGTATAATAAAAGCAGATTGTACTGAAAAAATATGATTTTATTAAATTGGTTCTTTTAATAAGTCAACAAAATATTTATTGAGTGTAGTGTGTTATTATCAGTACTTAGAACACAGAAATACATTTCCTGACACTGCTCTTTCAATTTGGAAATATGTTCAGGAAATATCATTATATGAATGATGAAAGATCAACATCTCCTATATCATCAGCATAATATAGATGAGATCAATTAATCACATACAAATCAATCCTCTTAAGAAACAGTTTATCTGAGGAATATATTTTTAACTCTAAGGGAAGAAATTGAAATACATAAAGAGCCCATTTAGAGAATAAAAGCATATTACACTAATAGCACATATGCATAATTAATACACAAGTGTACACAAATACTATATACATTACAATGCTTCATTCCACCCGTAATAAAAGAAATGCAAATAACCCCCCAAAGTTGTTTTCCTACTTATAAAGCTTGCAAATAGTTTGAGTTTAATATTCAATACATTAGACTTTATGGTGAGATAAATATATCCCTGAGAGAATAAGACCAGTGTCACTTTGAGAGTCATTCAACTGGCTATTCTCCTTTGTGTCTCTTAATCTCTTGTAGTAGATAAATAATAAGGAAGTTCATATAATTTATGTAGGAAAGAACCTTTTGTTCTGTGACAAATATATTGAAAATTCATCTAAATATTTAATAGTTGGGGAAATTATTAACATCAGTTCCACTAAATATTAAGAAACCTTTAAAATGACATTTACAAAAATTGCAGTGATGAGAAAATGCTTGATATTTTAGACAGAAGATAAGTTCTGCAAATCAGAAATAAAAATGCATAAGTTGCAAACCAATTCCTGAGACAGTAGCTTTTTAACTGATTGGAAGAAAGAAATTAGCATAAAGTCTTGAAAATCATAACTCTTTAGAAGAGAAATTATCCCAGTTTATTTAACACATTGCAGAAAGAAACTGTCTTATCAAATGTTTAAATATCGTCATCAATTATTGATGTAGTAACCCATTATCAAAATGTGTCCGGAAGAAATAATTTCAGATTGAGTAAAAAATTATGTACTAAAATAATAATTATCCTCTTAAAATTAATGAAATTTTAAAACCTTTCTCTTGTCTGATGATTTTTTTGTATGATACTGGGGGTTGAGCTCAGGAGCATTCTACTTAAGAGCTATACTCCCAGTCTTTTTTATGTTTTGTTTTGAAACAGGGTCTCACTAGATTGCTGAGAGTCTCGTTATGTTGCTGAGGCTGTCCTAAAAATTGTGATCCTCAGGTCTTAGCCTTCCAAGTACTGGAATTACAGGCATTAACTATCACACTTGGGCCAAAGTAATATTATAGTTATTAAAATTTTGTTTTAAAGACTATGAAATGTCTTGATAAAATACTTAGATACAAGGGGGAATATAAAGGTAAGTTGCCAAAACAGCACATATAAGATCTCAATGGGAGTAAAAGTAAAATAAGTATGCTCACATATATGTATGTTACTTTCACATTCATATTGGGGCTATTAACAGCGATTATCTCTGGATGATGAAGATACAGATGTTAAATAACATTGTCAAGGACATCAGAACCATGTCCATATTATTTTTTAAAAAGAATGATCTATCCATTATTCTTTTTAAAAAATAAATGTGTGGTATTTGTTTATTTGGTATTTTGCAGTCATACTTGAAGAATCTTATTCTTTTATAATAGTTTTGAATTTACAAGAAAAATTGCAAAGATGGTGTAGAAAGTTCTCATGTATCCTATTATTATTATTTTATATTAGAATTGTGTATTTATTTCCATTAATGAACTGGTAATTCCTTGCTAACCTAAGTTTATAATTCGTTCAGATATGCTTAGCTTTCTCTAATATCCTCCTATTTTAAGATTTTATCAGGTTTAGCACATTACCTTTAGCATTCAAGTCACCTTGGGTTCTCCTTACTTATGAGCTTTCTCCAACTTTCCCTGGTTCTGATGACCTTGACAATGTTTAAGACTACTATTCAGGGATTTTTCAGAATGTTCTCAGTGGGGTTTGTCTGATTTAATTTTCATGGCTAAACAGACACCAAGAGTTTGTGGGAAGAAGGCCACAACGGTAAAGTGCTATTTTTAATCACATCATATCGATGGTACATGCTGTCAACATGATTTTATCACTCCCGATGTTGACCTTGATCATTTGGCTAATATTTTGTCAGGTTCCTTGATTGTAAAGATCCTTCCCACCCAACTCTGCTTCCCACACTGTCCTCTTTGGAAGCACTCTATGTGCAGCCCACACTGAAGCAGTGGGAGGTAAAGTTCACCTGCTTAAGGGCAGAGAATTCACACAGAGCACTTAGAAATCTTTTGCATAAGAAATTTGTCTGTTTGTGTGTTATTTTAAAATATGGAATAAATGTGTTAATTAACTGTTGAAATGAAACATCAAAGAATTTTCTGACAAAATAAATTTTGATTATATCTGATAATCATTTGCATTAAATACAATTTTAAGTATAAACATAGATTTGTGAACATATTTTCTTTGTTTCTGGGAAAAGAAAAATATCATGCAATACAGTTTAAAATTTTCAATACTGTGTAAAATGTACTAGGGAAGAAAATGATTTTCCCCTTTTGTTATTTTCCTAGGATTTTTCTTAGGATGATATGAATGTCTTCCAAGAAATGCTGGATTTCAAAAAGTACCAGTAAGCATACAATTGAAGAGAAATTATTTACAGTAAATTGATATTTGATAACTAATTCTGATAGTTCTAAGTTAGATTTCAAAGACAACTATAAGTTGTTCTATATCATGTTTTCAAAAGTGAAAAATTTAGTGTCTTGTTATATGTTTTATTTGTTTATTTTTTATTGGTACATTGTAATCATATATCTTTGTTAGGTACAAGCTGGTAAAGGCATACATGAACACACTTAACCCTTTCCTAGTTCCCGCCCCACTTCCTTGACCTCTTTCCTTCTCAAGTTCAGTTTAGTGATTGACTTCGATATGTTTGTGAAAATCATCATGTGCATTAGGGTCTTCCACACCCCCAATCACTTTCAGTTAAGTCACCTCTTTGCTCATGTAAGGTTTCTCCTTCTTTATCCGGAGTCCCTCTTATGTCCCACTGTTTCCCTAGCTTCCACATATTAGAGAGAGCATATAATTTTTTACTTTCTGTGATTGACTAATCTCACTTAGCAAAATGTTTTCCAGTTCCATCCATTTCCCTGAAAACAACATGATTTTGTTCTTCTTTATGGCTGAGTAAAATTCTGTTGTGTACATATCCCACAGTTTTGTAATCCATTCATCTGTTGAATGGTTCCACAGTTTGGCAATTGTGAATTGTATGGCTATAAACATAGATATACATGCATCATTCTGATAGTTTGGTTTCCATTCTTTGGGTAGATACCCAGAAGTGGTGTTGCTGGATCATATTTTAGGTTTATTCTCATTTGTGTGAGGATCCTCCATACTATTTTCCAAAGTGGTTGCACTAATCTGCAATCCCAACAACAATGTATTAGGGTTCCCATTTTTCCACAACCTCACCAGCCTTTGTTGTTTTTGATGATTGCTATTCTGATTGGGGTTAGGTGAAATTTCAAGGTAGTTTTGATTTGCATCTCTCTGATTTCTAATGATGTTGAACATTTCCTCGCACATTTATTGGCCATTTGTATTTCTTCTTTTGTGAAGTGTCTATTCAGATCCTTTGCTTTTTTTTGATTGGGTTATTTGTTTTCTTAACTGTGAGTTTCTGGAGTTCTCTGTATATTCTAGATATTAGTCCTCTATCAGAGGAGTAGCTGGCAAAAATTTTCTCCCACTCTGCAGGCTCTCTGTTGAGGTTCTTGATAGTTTCCTTTGCTGCACAGAAGCTCTTCAGTTTAATGCAATCCCATGTATTGTTCTTCCTTTGAGTTGCTTGTGCCTTTGGGGTCTTGTTGAGAAAGATTTTACCTGTGCCTATGTGTTAAGTATTGGCCCTATGCCCTCTTCACGTAGTTGCAAGGTCTCTGGCCTGACTTCCAGGTCTTTGATCCATCTTGAATTGACTCTTGTGCAGGGTGAGAAACTGGGATTTATTTCCATTCTTCTGCATGTGGTTAACCAGTTTTGCCAACACCATTTATTGAAGAGGCTTTTTTCCAGTATACGTTTTTTGGCTCTTTTGTCAAAAATCAATTGACTGTAAGCACGTGGGTTTGTTTATGAATCTTCTATTCTGCTCCATTGGTCTATGTGTCTGTTTTTGTACCAATACCATGCTGTTTTTAATACTGTGGCTTTGTAGTATAGTTTGAAGTGAGGTATTGTGATGCCTCCTGCATGGTTCTTGTTGCTAAGAACTACTTTGGCTATTCTGGGCTTTTTGTTTTTCAAAATGAGTTTAAGGACTGATTTTTCTATGTCTATGAGGAGTGACCTTGGTAGTTTCATGGGTATTGCATTGAATCTGTAGATCACTTTTGGCCATTTTGATGATATTTATTCTGCCTATCCAAGAGCATGAAAGTTCTTTCTATCTTCTAAGGTCTTCATCAATTTCTTTTTTAACCTTTTTATAGTTTATAGTGTCTTGCTATATGACCAAGCAGAAATGAAATTGTGCTATTGAAGATCATTTCAGGTATGCAATGCACATGCTTAAAATACTAGTACTTGGGAAGCTGAGACAAAAGGATCATAAGTTCAAGGCCAATGCAGAGTAACTTAGCAAGATACTTTCTTAAATTAAAAAATAAAAGTGGTTGGAAGTATAGCTCAGTAATAGAATCCCCCTGGTTTCAATTTCTGGTTACACACACACACACACACACACAACACACACACACACACACACTTAAAATCATTTTAATCCCAGATTATACTATATTGAATAAAAATATTTTTATCATTTTACTACTTATAACAAAAATAAGATTTTATAAAAGAAGAAAGGTAAAAAATGTTTCAGATATTAATATACCTCTTACCCTATTTCTAACTGACGAAGGTTTTATTTTTATACTGTCATTAATTCACTTATTCAAATATGAATCAATAACAAAGAAACTATGGGTTGGAATTAGAATATCCCTCTAGACCTCATGAAAATAAGACAGCCTTATTGGAGGCGGGACTTGGGTCCTGAGGAGGGGTCCCTGGGAGTGAGGGCTTGGGGGCTACATATGGTCCCTCCCCCTTTGCTCTCTCTTTTGCTTCTGGCTTCATGATATGAGAGCAGAATACCTCCATGCTCTCTCTGCCTCCCACCATCGTGCCCTGAGGTCCACAGACTTCAACCAGCCTATCATGGACTGAACCCCTGAAATCTCCTGAACTGTGAACAGATAAATCTTTCTTCTTCTCTCTTGTATTTTACAGCTGTGAGAATTCTGAGTGAAACAATAGGCAATTAAAATATGTATATTTTTAGTGGACCTGAGAAAATCATAATCTAGTTGTTGATAGCCACAACAGTTATTCTTGCCAGCTTTTATATTTGTCTGCAAATATTTTGCTCTTCACTGAAATCTGTCCTCTTTAGGGCTTGCTTGCTGGAGTGTAAATCTTGAAACTAGGTTGTATGGGTTGAAATCCCAGTTTCTTCCCTTGCTGTATGATCATGGGCAGGTTACAGATTACTTAACCCCTCTGGACCTCTTTTCTCATTAACAACATAAAAATATTAATAGTCCTTTTACCATAGTCTTATATTTGGTAATATATTTAAAATGATTAAATTATCCCATAGTATATTGTGAGCATTTGATGAATGACACATTTTTTATTATGACTTTAATTATTCCTGTTATTGTGTAATGAAACTATACTCCAAAGGTGATGAATAGTAGAATGAAAAAAGACTTTGTCAGAAAAATACTTCAGTGGAAAAATGGATGGACCTGGAGAACATTATGTTAAGTGAGATTAGCCAGTCACAGAAAGTGAAGGATCATATATTTTCTCCCATATGCGGAAGCTAGGGAGTAATCAGGATATAAGAAAGACTTTAGATAAAGGAGAAGAAACCCCAGTAGAGTGAGGGAGGTGGACTAAGGAAGGGTTTTGGCCAAATGAGAGAGAATTAATGAAGGAAATATTTTCATTGGCAATGTGTACATATATGAGAATACCAAGGCCAAGCTCAATATCCTATTTGGGGAAGAGGAGGCGGGAGGAGGGAGCTGGAGGAAGCTCACCAAGTGCTGTGTGTATGTGTTTCCCTATTCAGAGAAAGTGCATTATGATTTGAGACTACAGTGCACAGATAAAAATATATATCAAAATAGCATTAACATGAAATGTATGAAACTAAAAACAAAATACTGAAGGCAAATGTATGTGTATTTTTTTTATAGTTGTACATAATTTTATGCATGCACATATTACGTATACATATATATGGAGTTTCTATAATATAGTGTACTAATATTTTAACAACTTCATTGAGATACAAGTCTGAATATTTTGTACTAGTGTTTCCAGAGACCTCATTGGAAATATTTAACATGCTGTGAGTGACATCTTGTCATATATATGATGTATTTTAAAAGACAGTATAAACTTTGAGTCCTAAAATATTTCACATCCATATATATTTAATATACTCATCCATCCAGATATTTATTCTTCAGCAGTATTCAGAGAATTAAATAGTAAACCTTAAACTGACTTGAGATTGTTATTTTTTTATGATCTAGACTTAATCAAAGAGCTATTTTTATCAATGTTTTAGAATATCTTAATATATTTTTAAAAGTAGCTTCTTTCATATTTTATTCACTTGTAATCTTCTTTATTCTTATAGAGATCTTACTTTCTCAGATTTCCTTTGATTGAATGGGAAAAGAAATTGATTTTTACCCAAGAGTCATTTTCAAATGACTAGAAACTCAGGCAGGACTTCTTTTTATTTAAAATTCTTTCAGGAGACAAAACATTTGAATGAGAAAGATAGATAATTGGTATTTTTATCCACATTTGTATTCTGTCTATCTATCTATATCTATCTATCTATCTATCATCTATCTATCTATCTATATCTATCATCTATCTAGATAAATAGATCCATTATGTTATGTCAAGTAAAGATGAGTGCAATGAGAAAAAAGGAGGTGATGGCAAAATGCTAGCTTAATGTACTAGCACCACTTGCTGAAAGCATTCTATCTACACTCAATGTCAGCATCTACCTTTATTCATAAATCTTTACTCATATTCTCACTAACCTTTGAAGCTGGGTCTGGTGGTATACACTTGTAATCCCAGGACTTTAGAGACGGAGACAAGAGAATCATAAGTTCAAGGCCAGCCTTAGCAATATAGTGAGCCCCCTAGCAACTTAGTGAGACCCTGTTTAAAAAAAAATAGGGCTGGGGTATAGCTCAGAGATAGAATTTTATTTTTACTTTACTTAAGACATTTCTCAAATTTTTGTCAGATAATCACTAGGTGAATATTTTTGGATGTATTATATATAAAAAATCTTGCATGTATTTTGCTTTCCACAATATTTAAAAATTTATTTTTTTAGTTTTTCTTAAGGACCTACCCATCACTTATATTCTTTCATTAGGAAATATATTCCAAACATTTGGTATTTATCTTCTAAATAGTTGGCATTAAAGTTCATGTTTTGGTGCATTAATTGAAGATTTACTACAGTAAAACACTGCCTTCCCTACTTACACACAATTTTTGTTAAAAATTGCAAATAAAGGTTTTATATATACATATCGAACATAGGCATATCCACAGTATTGATTTAGTAATTAGTTTTTATTATCTTAAAGTCCAGTAGAATTCAAAGCCTGGTTAGTAATTTTTGCTGATATTCTAAAATTCACACATCCAAAAACTACATATGACAATAAGGGAGGACAAAGGTAACATTTTCCTATTAACTCACCTTTTTTAGGGCATCTTTGCGACTTTCAATTTTAATTTATTTTAAAATATACCTTTATTGGTGCATGATAACTATACATCACAGTGAGATTCAAATTGACATGAGTATACAGGCACACAGCACTTGGTACAATTCCCTTTAGATCCCACCCTGCTCTACTCCCCTCCTGTACATGTTAGTGAGATTGGTAGTGATACCTTCAAATATGGACATAGTATTATTTGAACTGTTTCCTTCATGGAGTCTCCTTTTTCACCTCTCCACCTGGCCCCAAGCCCCCTTCCTCTACTATACAGGTCTCTCTCCGCATTTATCTGAAGTCCTTTTTGTTTTCTATTTCTCTCTAGCTTCCAAGCATGAGATAAAACATATGACCCTTGACATTACAAGACTGGCTGATCTCCATTGCATAGTTTTCACTGGTTCCACCTGTTTTCCTGAGTTATGGCTGAGTAAAATTCCATTGTATATATACAACACATTCTCTTTATTCATCTATTGATGGACATCCAGGTGGTTTCCACAATTTGGCTAGTGTATCTTTTATTAGTGTTTAATAAAATCCTATTTTGTAAAACTATTCATACTGTTTACTTTGTGAGAGTTACATACAGTGATTCGATTTCATAAATACATACAAGTCTAATCAGGTTTTTCATATCTTCTTGTATCACTTAGTAAGTTGTATTTCTTTATTTAATCTAAGTGGCTGAAAGCATTAGCATGAAGTCGATCACAATATTCTTTATTGTCTTTACATTGCTTACAGTGTTTGTAGTCTGTTTTATAAATTTCTAATATTGGCGTGTTCTCTCTTTGTCTCTCTTTCTTTCTGGGTCTTGATAGATGGTTAATTGGGCTCATCTTTCACTTGAAATGTGACAAAAATTATATCTACAGTGCATAGTTTCAGGCAGCATATTATTGGACCTTTCTTTTTATTATTCTGACAATCTATATCTTTTAAGTGGAAAGGAAAAATGAAAACCTTTTTATCTTTTATTTTTAATACAATTATTATACAAATATTGCTATTACTAGTTTCTACTTTGTCTTTTTTTCTCTTGGTGTTTTCCTTTACTGCTCCTGGCCTTCCAAAACTTTTCGTTTTTCTGCCTTGTTCGGGGTAAATTGATTATTTTAGTCTCTCTAATTTATTTATTTTGTTTGCTTTATTACTATTATTTTGGTTTTGCTTTCTACATACCATAAAAGCACAAGACTCAATTGGTTGTACATTTTTAGAGTTCTGCAATCTGCACCTTAACTCAACTATAGAACATTTTCCTTATTCTGGAAAAGCTTCTGCCTGATTATATTTAAAGCATGCTTTCTTACACAGTCGTGGATAACTACAATCAGTTCTGGTTTCTATACGTATCCGCCTCTAAAAATCTCATATAAATGGAATCTGTATGTTGTCTTTTGTGTCTTGGTTAGTATATATTTGAGGCGTATTCATGATAACAGATATAGTGATATATAACAGATAGATAACAGATATAGTGATATATTTTATTTATTTTTCCATCACTTGCTAGACATTTAGATGGTTTCCTGTTTGGGACTTTCATGAAGAATTTGCTATGAATATTGTATGCCAGTTTTTGGGTGAACATATGTTTTCATCTTTATCGAGCAGATTCGTAGGGTAGAAATTGTGGATCTTGCTAAGTTTAACTTAAAAAGAAAACGAAAAAAAATTTTCAAAAGTAGAAGTGCTTTCTTGTTTCCCACCAGCAAGGGAGGAGGTTTTGTTTTTGTTTTGTATGCTTGCTAATAATGGGTACTATCAGACACTTTAATTTGTAGCCATTTGAAGGCAAGTCATTGTAGTTTTTATTTATATTTCCTTCATGACTAATGATGTTGAGTGTCTTTTCTTCAACTTATTAGCTACTCATATGTATTTTTGGGGGTATATATCTGTTCAAATTATTTGTCAATCTTTAAAAATATATTGTGTTTTATTATCAATAATTTGCATTCTGGATACAAGTATTTTTAAAATACATGATTTGCAAATATTTTCTTCCCATCTCCAACAGGTATTTTATTTATTTAATGATGGCTTCAAAGAACAAAAATTCTTACACTCAATGAAAGTCCAATTAGTTCTTTATCCTTTAGTAGATTGTGCTTTTGGTAATTTAGCAAAGAAATTATTGCTGAACGTAAATTCACAATTTTTTTCTTCTGGAAATTTTATAATTGAAAGCCTTGTGTGTAGGCCTGTACTTCATATTGAGTTGATTTTTGCATACTGTGTAACGTAATTGTAAAAGTTTGCTGGAAATGTACCTTTTCAGAGATGGAACTTTTAGTGACAAAATTATATAACAATAAACACTTTTAAGAAATTCTGTTTCAAATATTTCAAAATATAACTACCTATTAGTATATATGTTAAAAATAGTATTTACTCAAAAAATAATATTTGCATAATTATTTGTTCAGTTTTCTGAAACTGCCATGTGACATACTATTGGCAACTACTAATTTTCACAACAAGGGGTATACAATTTCCAACACTCTTTAAAGACAAATATGTAATAACTGCCTATAAACATTTGCCAGGAGATAACCAGAGAATCTTTGCATGACAGAAAACAATTTACAGTCAGTATTTATTTCTTAATATTATCCTCTATGCTTAATTGAATTTAAAAACAAGTTGGAATGTTTTTATGGACAGCATAGTAATTTTTAAAAAAATTTTATTGTAGTAATTTGTGCAATATAGCATACATCTTTGTTAAGTACAAGTTGTTAACAACATATTTGCACACAATTCTCATTTGACCCCTTCCCCAATTCCCACCCCATTCCCTCCCCCTCCCTACCCGTCAGGTTCACTTCAGTGAGTGACCTTGATATGATTGTGTAAGTACATCATGTGCCTTAGGGTGTCCCTCTGCCCCATGCGTCCACTACAATTAAATCAACTTCTTTGCTTATTGAGGATCTCTCCTTTTCATCTGGAGACCCTCCTATGCCCCATCTTCTCCCTAGCATCCACATATTAGGGAGAACATATGCTTTTTAACTCTTTGTGACTGACTAATCTCACTTATCTATGTTTATAGCAGCTCAATTCACAATAGCCAAACTATGGAAGCAGCCAAGATGTCCAACCACAGATGAATGGATTACAAAACTATGGGATATGTACACAATGGAATTTTACTCAGCCATAAAAAAGAACAAAATCATGTTCTTTGCAGGGAAATGGATGCAACTGGAAAACATTATGTTAAGTGAGACAGCATAGTAATTGAATCACTAATTTCCAAGTGATTGCAGCAGAGGTTGAAATGAACAGTGCCTACCGTTCCTATTATCACCTTGTCATGTGTGTGTGTGCACGCGCACGTGCTACAATCCAGCCCTTTATCTTTTTTATTTTGAAATAGGGTCTTGTTAAGTTACTGAGCACTGGCCTTGAACTTGTAATCCTCCTGTCTCAGCCTCCCAAGCACTGGGAGTACAAGTGTGAGCCATTGTGTCTGGCTTCACCTTGACATTTAAAAATTTAAGCTAGGGGAGGTTGCCCATCAGTGGAGAAAATTAAATTTTCACCATAAAATATCTTAAGTAAGTAATTTGCTGTTGATTAAATGTTTCCCTATAAATCTTCCCCCTTGTTACTCTGAGAGGTAAAGTTAACTTGTCTATGACTGATGCCCTTCATAATGGCTTCCCCAACAAGGAGTTAGCCTTCTGTTTAGCAGGATCTTTTGTGAGCCTAAATCATCTGCTTTCAAACTAGCTAACTATTGCTTAAGATAATGAGTCCTACTTGAGTGATGAGATGGTGGTATCAGAACAGGGAAAAACTGCTTCATAATATCATAATCTTCATCAACAAGACTTGGTACCACTATAGGGGTTGATACTCTTGCAAGCAAGGTCACTGAAGTGGCTACTAAGGCCAGTGGTCTCACTGGTCTACTTTATTATATAGAAACAAATATATGATAAATCTCAGTTCCTGTTACCAGAGAAGGGTCTGGTGCTTCCTCAATCATGGTTTTATAGTTTACATTGTCCAAAGACAATGTTCTTCCAAAACCTGACAGCCGGCTTTACTAGACCTCATTTTGCTACCCTAATGTCAAATGGGCAACAGAGGAACTGTGCACCTGTAATTTCTCTTGCCTTTATGTTTTTCTCAGCAAATGTCCTGAAACTGGTGAGTGTCATTCAGCCTGATATGCTTGGCAGGCTTACAGACACCAAAATTTGTTCTTATTCTATTTAATCGTTGAACCAGAATCTCGTAAACACAATAAATGAAGAGATATAAATACCTGTACATTCATCCAATTGTATAGCAAAACTGCACATTGCATGTTTTTTTCTAATACTTATTTGTCATGCCTTCAGTAAAGTTTTATGCAAGATTTATGATGTTAGTGGCTGAAAAAAAGAAGACAATATATTTGCTGCCCTATTGTTTTTTCTGTGTTCTTTTAGTCATTTTTATTGCAGCAGGGAAAAATGTGTTTTTCTAATAGTACGTGGCTCCGTCTTTCACTATTAAGTAATACAACTCAAAAGAGGATTCTAAACACCTATTATTAAGTGCAGTGAAGCTTTATGAAATATTGGACTGAGTAGTGCCTGGCTTTAAGAATGAAAAAATGTAGAGGTTTGTACCATTCTGGGTTCTGTTTACTTACTGATAATATTCTGAGTGACTAGAAATCAGGACACATGTGCACATTGAAGTTGGTTAATGATAGAGAATATGGGTCCCTATTTCATGCAAATATGGTAAAGTCTTACAATCACAGTCATCTATGTAATATATGTAATTATAATCATCTCTTTCTAGAGCATAGCTCTGAGTTACACCTGATTTTATTGCCATTAAGGATGAATCCTAAAGAAAATATTCTCTTATAAGTAAAATATTCTCTTATAAGTAAAATGCCCAAGTGAATTCATTGCCATATTTCATGTAAGTTAGGATTAATTCCTTCAGCATAAGAAGAGTTGCTTCCATTGGAAAAGAAGGTTCAGGAAAATGTATGTAGTCTTAAGATTTTAGCCTCCTCTGTGTGTGCACAAATCTCTCTCTCTTTCAAGCCTGGAGCCTCTACCTATTCATTTACAGCTCATGCTCTTAACTCAGTGAAAGACAACTGGCAGGATGGTACATTGAAATGTGGCAATCCGCAAGTTTTAAAATTAGATTTTATCTGTTCTTCAACTATGTCTACTCAAACTATAACTATAGAAACTATAGACAGTTTCTAGAATCATCATGAATGGACAATTTAGTTCTCCAATTTGGGTAATATTTGAGCTGGGTAAGTGCCACTGTTTTATCAAAGAATTTTGTGTGTGTGTGTGTGTGTGTGTGTGTGTGTGTGTGTGTGTATGTGTGTATGTGTGTGTGTTGAGGGGTGCTGCAGATTGAACCCAAGGTCATTCTACCTTCAAGCTACACCCCAGCTTTTTATGTTTTATTTTGAAACAGGGTCTCATTAAGTTGCTGAGGGTCTTGCTAAATTGCTGAGGCTGTTCTTGAGCCTGTGATCCTTCCATCTCAGCCTTCCAAGTACTGAGATTATAGGCTTGTACCACAACCTCAAGCCCATTAAAGAACATTCTTGACTGTGCTTCCTGACACCTTATGTGGAACTTTAAGATTTGAAGAATGTTAGCATTCTTTTAAGTATAACGAGTATTTGTGTTACTTTATTGATGTTTTTAAAATTAAAAGGTGAGCCCAAATATATTATCCCACCTAATCCTCATAGTTGTTCGTTGAGGAAGATATTGTTATTCCACATTAGTAGCTGAGGGAAATTTGGCTCAAGTTATATTCCTGTCCACGATGACAAAGCTCAAATGCAAAGTCCCTGGGTCCAAACCTTTGCTTTCTCATGTTTTTTTCATGGTTGCTTAATTGCTTTTAAACTAGATTCAAGTAATGCCTTCACTGTGTGAGAAACCAATGTATATGTGACTGTGAGAGGACTGCTTCAATGACATAAACACATAGCTGCAAACACATAGCTGCAGAGAAGGTGAGTATGCATTCTTTAGAACATGTAAGTGATGGATATTGAAATTATGTGTTTTGTTGCTGCAACATTATACACTGTGTTGGGTCCCAGTACAGATTATACAAGACATCAATGACTCAGCTTTTCTCCTGAATTTTATACTTTTTGTAGGTCAAGCATTTTAAATAGATGCACATGCATTTTTCTGTCATACAAATCTGTGCTTTTTGTGTATTAAATAGCTTTCCATTTTGTGATTGGAGCATTCCAGGGTTGATGTGTAATAGGACCATAAAACAAATAATCACTATTCGTTTTTTATCTATGAATTATTTAAATAAGTGCATTAAAGTTCTTTTTTATTAAAAGGCCATAAAATGAGAAATCAAATGTTTAAATGTACAATTTGTATTTTTATCAATTAACAAAGGATTAAAGCCTCATTTTTCATATTTTCCCATAAACTTTCCTAAATTCAGAGAAAGCCTTTGGGTACAGCATTAATCATTATATTTAACTATGATAATTAACTTACTTAATTTTGTTGGCAGATTTGCCTCTTAGGAAATCATTTTTTTATTTGGCTAGTAGTTTTGTAAACATCACTTAAAAAGTAAACAACACTCATAAACACTGATTAATACATAATTTCAAAAACACACACAGGTATCTCTGAAATCTAATTTTAGTATATTTCTGTCCTAGTAGAATACAAACTAGGTTATTCCGGTAATTATTTTTCCATTCTATATGCATTCCTCCTCATAAATTCTCCCCTAGTCTCAGGGAAAATGCTGGCACTCAGAAAAACAGAGAGGAATATAGGAGGTACATGTGAACTCTGATGTGTTGCCCCTACTAAGAGTTCTTTGGTCTAGGATGGTGCAACCTCTCATTCTCAAAATTGCAAGGAAAGAGTTGGACCTGGATGCTGTAGGAGCCAAGAGAAACAATTTCATTTGCTTCTCGTGCTTCTCTAGAAACCTGGTGTGGATATCTAGAGAGTCCTAAAGTCATTGAAAGCATAATTAAAATCAACCTCTTTGAGTTAAACGAAATTCATAGGAGGACACAGATTTGAATTGAGCTTCTAAACAGAGCAGGCCAAAATGGGGTCACTCATGTTGAAGTTTCATGTCAACCACTAAGCTGCATCTAAGTTATTTAACCTTCCAAGATAGCAGGAAAGAGAGAAATACTGTCTGAATTCCTAAACAGATCACCTTCAGCTATTATAAGAATATCTCCTTTTTTTAGTCTTTTTCCTTCACTTTAAGCAATACTCAAGTTTATTAAACATTTTTTTTTTCTTTTTGTGGTACTGGGGATTGAACTCAGGGACATTCTACCTCTGAGCTATACCCCCAGCCCTATTTTTTATTCTTTATTTTGAAACAGGGTCTCACTAAGTTGCGGAGTGCCTCACTAGGTAGCTGAGGCTGTCCGCGAACCCAGATCCTCCTGTCTCAGCCTCCCAAATGCTGGGATTACAACCATGCACCACCACGCCCAGCTCATTAAACAATTTTTTTAAAAGTACTATAAAGTGTTCAACTTTCTTCAGCTTCCAGGTTTAAGATGCTGCTAAATTTTGCATGTAACTGAACTTTCAAATCTGCTAACACCCACCTACAGAATTGATTCATTCTGCATTCTAACTGAAATGATCAAACTTTTTTTCTTGCTTGCTTTATCCTTTTTTCTGCCTGCGAAGTCAAGCTCTACTGCTCAGTTTGTTAGAATACTTATTTTTTCCATAGAAAGAAGTGTTGCCAAATTATAAAATTGCAAATTAAAGCCAATTAAAAACATTTAAACTAAATTTGTCTTTTGACACCTGGATACTCTAAATCTGCCAAATGTACCTGTTTGTTCAACATGAATTACTTGCTTTGTAAAATGGATTCATTAATTCTATGGTTCCATTTTCAAAAGTTCAGCTCTTTTGTGCAATGAGTTTCAGGAAGTATGAAGATATTTTATGTTTAGGAAAGAGAAATGAAAATTTAAGTATTCCCACTGGAAAATTGAGAATAGGAATACAGATAAAGCTTAACCATCAAAATTTCTCTTTCAGGTAAATCATTCATGTTATATCACTGCTTATATAAACTTAAGTTCGAAAGTTGTTCAGGAAAAGTGTGTTACTTATAAGAGAAACCATTGCTGTTTGAGATAAAGGATATGCTGCTACTTGTGGATTAATTCTCTTCTGGAAAGAAATTACTAGGCTTTGGGCATCATATCTTTGGAATTGGCCTTGTACTTAACCTGTTCTCTGGGAACTTCCTTGTTTTTTGTTTTTGTTTTATTTCTTTACTATGATGCCCATGATTGCCAGTTGATATCCTTCAACTAATTTAAGAATTGCAGGAAAAAAACCATTACACCACCGATACACATGGTTGTGCAAATGCTACTGAAACATTTGAGGTCATTCTGCATATCCATATTCCAAATTTAGCTTCAGTGAGTTAGAAGTGAGAGTTACTCTATCTCAGCCTCCAGCTTGCTTTCCTCTCCAGCTGCGCTAGTTTCTATTCATGTCCCCATTTCTTTGTTTATTTTAAATTAAAAGAGAGCATATTTTTAATCGCCAATCTAATTAATGAGATACTACTTAACACAAATTAATTACTTCAATGGTGGCTGTCGAGATGTTTCCTATGGAAGAGATAGAACACTGAGTCTTTTTTGTGGCCAAGGATAACAACAATGTTTTATTGTTTCATATTTTGATATGAAAATGTCTTAACATATAGACATGCCTTCATAGTTAACTTTCAAGTTTTTTTTTTTAATCTATTAAAATGCTACCTTAAAGAAATAATTTTACAAACTGTTCAAACTGAAAATTTTGACATTATGGAAACAAAAATAAATAAAATATTGTTGATCCTGTTTCACTTTGGACACTTTTTATTATTTAATATTTGCTGATTTTTAAGATGCTTTCTAAACACAGCAGCAGACATATGGTCTGGTTTATTAAAATTTATTAGAAAATACATGCTGTTTTGTGGTACTGGGTATAGAACCCAGAGTGATCTACCTCTTAACTATACCCTTGGCTTTATTTTATTTTTATTTTGAAAAAAAAGATTTTGCTAAGTTATCATGTGCTAGTCTAAAACCTGTGAACCTTCTGTCTCAGCCTCCCAAGTACTAGGACTACATGTGTGCACCGCTGTACCTGACTAGAAAATAGATTCTATATTTTAAGTTAAAGTTTAAACTTCTGTAGAAAACTTGCATCTTTTCAAAAGCTTTGATTCCTTAAAACGATTTTTTCCAGAGCACATAGGTGGAAGGGAAAAGTATATCTGTTTATTGCTGCTCTTGTCAGGTTTTAGATACTTAACTTATGGAAATACAATCAGCAGAGAAGAGAAAAAAAAGGGAGGAGGGACATGGGCCGAAGGAACTTTAGAAGTCACAGTCACCAAAGTTATCCTGGGGTCTCCAAAATGATGCCATGATAATGTCCCACTTCAAGCTAACAAGCAAGGGGGTTGTGACTGGTTTACATCGGCTTTAAAGCCACTAGAAATGACTTTTCTAGCAACATATCAGGATAAATATTCTCTTTCTCTGATTAGATAAGGAACAATCAGGCGCAATCATTCAGCAGCCAGCTCTAGAATCTGCAGTAAGTTCTGCTCTAGAATCTTAAGTGAGTTCCCTGCTGTCAGGGGCATAATTCTAGAATGCAGTGAATACAAAGAATTGGGAAGCCAAGCAGTAACTAGAATCAGAGCTACCAAGGTATATTCCATGAAGCTCTAGTTCTGGATCTTAATAATAAATTTTGAAAAAAAATTATCATGTCCACATCAGTTTGAGAGATTTTTGTTTAAATTGTCATTTAAATACCTGTTAAATATGATTTTTCTACATAGAAGGAATTATATTTTTAATTTCAGTATCCTAATGTGTACAAATTGATTAAAATTACATTTGCCTCGGGATGCATCTCCTTTACAATCATGTTATTTATGCAAAGTATTTATTTTAGTCATCCGGAAGACACTCATTTCGAGAGACTTTTCTTCTATCATTGCTACCCATTGTAACAACCTCATGTTGCAGATATCAAGGATGATCCAGGGTGCTGCTATTCTACCCAAACCTATTCTCCTTCTCCCAGAATAAAAGAGTAATACATTTCCCAGACTCCTCTCCACCTGGGTGTGGTGAGGTAACTGCATTCTCAGCCATGGGATATGAATAAATATGGCAGACACCCTTCCAATGCTGAACCTCAAAGCATCAAACATGCGTGTACTGGCCTCATGTACTCGTGATCCCCAGCCAGCTGGAGGAGAGCCATGTCTATGACCCACACTGACTTTATAAAAACAAAGCTCTCAGAAGTGGCAACACAACATGATGAAAATAATTTGCGTGCCTGAATATTCTGACCTGCTGGGACCACTCACGTATAAAAAGAGGTACAAAAGAGAATTACATTTTATGTCCTTAAACCAGCCAGGCATGATGGAGCAAGCTTGTAATCCTAGTACTTTGGAGGCTGAGACCAGAGCATCTGGGTTTGTGGCCAGCCTCAGCTACATAGTGGGGCTCTCCACAACTTAGTGAAACCCTGTTTCAAAATAAAGAATAAAAAATAGGGCTGGAGGTATAGCTTGGTGGTAGAATGCCCGTGGGTTCAATCCCCAGTACCACACACACACAAAATTATGTTCTTAAACCACTATATTATGAGTCTCTTTGTTTCAGCAGCTTTGCATTCATCACATTAAACCCACTGTTATCTAACATTTACTGAACATTTACTCCGTGCAAGGGAACATGTTGTCTCGTATAACTGTTCTTTAAGTGATGGATATATATATAGTAATATAGTAATATATGTATATATATATATATATACACAAAATATAGTAATATATGTATATATATATATACATATATTATATATATCCTACATATATAATAATAAATTATAAAAATAATACATGCCTGTAATTCCAGTATGTGGGATTCTGAGACAGGAATATTGCAGGTTCATGGCCAGCCTTGGCATCTTAGCGAGGCCCTCAGTAACTTAGTGAAGCCCTGTTTCAAAAATAAAATAAAAATAAAAGAGAACTGGGAGTACAGCTCAGAGATAGAATTCCCCTGGATTCAATCCCCAGTACCCTCCACCTACCCACCCACAATACATTGAAGGATCATCTTCTTTTTACAAATGAAGTAACCTAGAGACAAAGAAGTTACATAGCTCATCTGATGTCCTGCAGTGAAGAAGTGGCAGATTTAAATCACCTTATTTTGACTCTAAGTTTAAAACCTTTATCTCTATGCTATAGTGTCACTCATTGAAATTTTCAAACCGAAAGATATTTATCTAATGCTTTAGAAGATATTGATATATCAATAGATCATTTCATATAACTATGTGTACATAGTTAAATCCATATAAATATAAATATTTAAATTCACAAAATATAGTAATTACACATTTCATTGGGAATTTTAACAGCACGTGTGAGGGTGTGAGGTTTTGAGGTTTCCAGATTACTCAAATGTGAGGTGTGGCTAATAATATTCATAGAACTAAGATTGCAAAGGAAACCAATGATGATTGATTTTTTTTACTATGATCAAACATTAAAATATATCTCAAAAGGTTAAACAATGTTCAAATATTAGAATTAACCAAATAATCATTAACAAGGATATGTTACACATAGGCCACTAGCATCATTTGATAGCAGTTCAGGAGAAAACATTTCTGTGTGCGTGTGATACTGGGGATTGAACCTGTGCTAGAAACACCTCAGCCTTATTTTATATTTTATTTTGAAATAGGGTCTGGCTAAGTTACTGTGTGCTAACCTTGAACCTGTGATCCTCTTGTCTCAGCTTTTCCAGTAATGGAATTACAGGCATGTACCACTGTGCCCCATTCAGGAGAAATCTTGAATGTTTAAGGACACTACCAAGCCTGGAATTTATTTTTCAAATAAATTTTAAAATTTGCTTGTTACTTTCACATGTGTCCCTCCCACACACACACATTTCCTAGGATTCTGATCATGACTACACTGAGTTTAGATATATTTGGGACATTAGGATATGATGTTATTTGTTCCAATCAATAAGTGTACTGCAGGCAATTCACTCATTTTTTTAAAATAACATTCTGTATTTTATTATTTCTCACTTCACCTTTTGCTGTATTTATTTTTAGATATTTCTTGTTTTTAGGGTTGAAGTTGGTATTATTTAAAATAGACATAGAGTTGTCATGTGGAGACAGAATTTACTTAATGAAATATTGCACCTGCACACAGTGAACTTGTTGAATGTATTTGTTCAGTTTAGTTTATTTGATGATTATTTTGAATTTCCTAAATTTACAAGAAAATTTTGAATATTTGCTATTTTACTTTCTCTGTTCTTATACCTACATCTCTTCACTGACTAATTGCTGTAGCAATTTTGCTACAAGTTATTTTTAACAGAATTATTCTACTTCTAATTTGAAAAAAATTACAAATAAGTGCTGAATTTTATTAAATATCTTTCTGCATCTCTGGAAATGATCTTATATTTCTTATATTTATTCAATGAATGGAGTGATTTGCATTTAGACATTTCTCTCTCTTTTTTTTTTTTTTGCGGTACTGGGAATTGAACTCAGGGGCATTCTACCTCCGAGCTATACCCCCAGCCCTATTTTTTATTCTTTATTTTGAAACAGGGTCTCATTAAGTTGCAGAGGCCTCACTAGGTAGCTAAGGCTGGCCGCGAACTCGGATCCTCCAGTCTCAGCCTCCCAAATGCTGGGATTTAGACATTTTTCTAATGGATTATATTCCTGGAATATATCCCTTGGATATGATGCATTGTCCATTTTATAGTTTGTTGAATACGAGTTGTTATTTAATTTCCTAGAATAATTCCATGAGAGGTGTTTGTGGCAGAGGGGTTGCCTTGTATCACTTCTCATGCTGTTCTAGCAAGATTTTGATCAGATTTTTGTAGCTCTTATAAAAATATAAATACTTTTTTATTGTCAAGAAAAGTTCAGCTAATATTTGTCCTATAAGTATGTCTTCCTATAAATGTATTGAATTAATGATGATGTTCTCTGAACCTGAATTTTCCTTTATGATAATGTTTAAATTTCAAATTTACTTTTTAATAGAATTAAATCATCAGTTTTTGCTGCTTTCTGTGTTAATCTTTGTAAACTGTTATCCAAGAAATTCTTCCATTTAATTTAAGTATTCAAATTAAAGATAAATATTCAAAAATTTAAATGATGTTTTGTAATATGTTTTTATTCGGATCATAAAATCTGTGGGATCTGTACTGATGTTTCCCTGTCCTTTCCTGATTAACAAATTATTCTTTTTCATTTTTCTTCATTACCATTATTAGGATTATATAAATTTTATTAACATGTGTTCAGTCCTCCATACAACAAAAAAATCACACACAAAAAGATCCAATTATTGCTGTTATAATTCGTTTTCATCTATATATCTACCTATCTAGTATGTGTCTACAATTGTATTATACATCAATATTCTAATCACAACAACCACCTGCTATAAAGAAAAGTCTTAGAGTTAAATTACATAATGAACATCTTTTCTTCATGTTACAATGAAGCAGCAAGTAGGTTCCTCCCTTTTTGGTTGACACAGAAGATGATTTTTAGTCTTTCAGATTTCTTCAGAAGTCAGCACCAGTTGTGTGTGTTGGAATTCCCCTCATCTCATGAGATACAATGGTATCTTCTGGGACACTCTCTGATACAGAGTTTGCATTGCCTTGTGAGGTTTGGTTTTTACTATATGACTTGAATGGCTTTGTATTAGAAAACAGTGTGGATTTTCATCTCATTTATGGATAAGCAAATGAGGATCTTCATTCTGGGCAGCCTCAACTCCTGTATTTCTTCTTTTGCCATGTGATGGTGGTAGCAGCGTGTGGTAGTGGCAGTGAGGTGGGGGTTGTTCACAGTTCATACTTAAAGAGTTTAGAGAAAAATACTGAGGGTAGCTGAGATGGTAAATGTCTAAGCATTAGAAGAGTTTAGAGAAAAATACTGAGGGGAGCTGAGATGGTAAATGTCTAAGCATTAGAACAATGGGCACTGGAAGTTCTAAGTGGTAACATGGTCACCAATTACAAACAACTGGATAATTGGCAAGTGTTAGCAGATAGTCCTCTGTCATAATTAATGAGAAAAAAACAACGTTCCATTGTAAGAGGTAATGGTATAGATACTTTTGCTTCTGAAACCCTGACCACATCAGCACTATTCCATCCAAAAAGTCCAAAGAGGAATCAGCATGGAAGGAAGAAGAGAAAACTGCATGTTATCTCTACAGACGGGTTAGAGGAATTGGTAACCCAGGCATAGAACATGTATACAAAAGGTTAAAATATATATTTTATTTTATTCTAAACAAACATCCATATGTCTTGAAATAGTTAACATAGAAGAATTTAAAAATCAATATTAACTGTTGGATTCATAATCTATTATATTGAATTAAGAAACCTGGAATACCTTCTCTCATATCATGTTCTTTTATTTATTTATTTATTTATTTATTTATTTATTTATTTATTTATTTATTTATTTATTTATTTGTAACTGGGATTGAACTGAAGGGCATTATGCCTTTGAGCAACATGCCAGCCCTATTTTATTTTTATTTTGAAAGAGGGTATCACTAAGTTGTGGAAGGCCTCAGTAAATTACTGAGGCTGGCTACAAATCTGTGATCCTCCTGTCTCAGCCTTCCAAGTACTAGGATTACAGGCATGCCCCACATAATTATAGTGGCTACAATTCATGGAGAACTTACTCTCTGACAGTATGATAAGTTATTGGCATATATCTTTTCATTTAAGCATTAAACTACCCTTAATTAGTCCCATTTTACATACAGAAAATCTGAGGTTAAACTAGGTGTGGTAGCACATGCCTGCAATCCCAGTACCTGGAAGGCTGAGACAGAAGGATCCAAGGTTCAAAGTCAGCCTCAGCAACTAAAAGAGCTCTCATCAACTTAATGAGACTTTGTTTCAAAATAAAAAAATAAAATAGGGCTGGGGGGGGGTAGCTTAGAGGTAGAATGCCCCTGAGAGGTTGAATCCCCAGTACCTCACACACATACGTGTGCGCGTGCACACACACGAAGAAGAAAAAAAAGGAAGAGAAAAAAAATGAGGTTAAAATGGGTTAAGATATTTGTCTAACATTATACAGCTTGCCAAGATGCACACCTAGAATCTTATCTATGTCTACCCAAAACTGATACACTTAACTAGTTTTCTATATTGCTAAGATAATTTAAGAAATTAGATTTTTTTTCCCTCAAACATGTGAACTAGGTTCTCCTTTAATTCCCATGGAAATTCTCTAATAGGCTCCTAAATGTCTCATGTTTACATGGAATTTAGATTCAACACAATGGTCATGCTACTTGACCTCAATCTTTATTTATTTATTTATTTATTTAAATATGCTTTTATTGGTTCATTATAGTCTCAGATAAATCATGTTGACAGTGACATACATGCACACAACACTTGGTAGCCCCCTTATCTCCCCATCACCCACTTCTCCAATACAGAGTACTGAGATTGACATTCCAAGGGTCCTGAAACTAGAGATCTATAGTAATATACGCATACCCATGTTCATAGCAGCACAATTTGCAATAGCCAAATTATGGAACCAACCTAGATGTCCATCAATAGATGAATAGATTACAAAATTATGGGATATACAGGCAATGGAATTCTATTCAGCAATGAAGAACAAAATAATGTTATTTGTAAGAAAATGTAAGGACCTGGAGAATATTGTGTTGAGTGAGATTAGCCAACCACAGAAAATGAAGGGCCATATTTTTTCTAATACTTGACAGCAATCTTGACAATTAAGCAGCAGTTCTAATTGGAAGAGTTTTGTACTGTGCATACACATTTGCTGTGTTCTCAGTGAGCTTGCAGCTGCTGGCATAGACACCATTAGAATCTAGGAAAACAACTATTTCCAAGTAAACATCAACATAGTGCAAAACATATGTCAGGAAGTGAATACATTTGAATAAAAGTTAGTGAATGGTAAAACACACTGTAATAAAGCAAAATGGAATCCTGCCTGAGGTCTAATGTCATAGTTGCTCATGAAAAAGTGGAAGTTGTGTCTTTAGTAGAAATTGATGCCAGAAGTTTTGTTCTTATTTGATGTGATAGAAGTTACAAACTGGATGCCTATTTTACTTTGCTTTCATTTTATTTCAAAATTGTGTATGTGTGTTGTGTATTTTAATATTTAGATGATAGAATTCTCATGTTTCATGGCTCTTTCTAACTTCTTTTGGATAATACATCATTTGATAGGCACTGGGCCTAAACTTTTATTTTTCTCAAAGCATTTTTCCCTGGATGACAATGTTATTGGTTTTATAAAGTTAAGTGAGTAGAGAAGAAAACATATATTGAAAGAAAGTTTTATTTTTAGTGTCCATTTAGAAATTAAATACCTTCTTTCTTTTCTATTTCCTGATCCTCCCATCCCCACTGTAGAAACTATATAGGCACTCACTTATATTTAATAGAGTTTATTTATTTATTTATTTATTTATTTATTTATTTATTTATTTATTTATTTATTGTGTGTGTGTTTGTGTGTGGTACTGGGGACTGAACTCAGTGACATTCTGTTATGAACTATACCCCCCGCCCTTCTTATTTTTTTTTTTTTTGAAACAGGATGTTGCTAAGTTGCTGGTACAGGCCTGAAACATGGAATTCTCCTGTCTCAGCCTCCCAAGTACTGAGATTACAGCCATGTGCCACCACATCTGACGTAGAGTTTATATTTATAATTGATAAGTGTGTATAAAAGATTCATTTTGATAACATTTATTTCAGCAAAGAAAGCAAGCCACAACCTTATCTTTCCCTATATCCTCTCCTCCTGTGATTTATCCAAGAAAATGCTTCAGGGTTTTCCTGTGACTAATGGTCATAATTTTATGCCCTTTCTACCACTCCACTTACTGCAGACTGTAGATGTCCCCATTCACTTTATTTTTTATTAGAAACCAATCAACTATTTTTTAAAATTTATTGGTGCATTGTAATCATACATCTTGTTGAAGTTCAGGGTGTAGAGGCATACATGGACACAGTACTTAGGACACAGTACTCATTATGCCTTCCCCCAGTTCCACCCTATTTACTTCCCTGCTCAGCACAGTGATTGATTTTGGTAAGTTTGTATATGTACATCATGACCATTGAAGTGTTTCCCTCTTCCCCACTCCCATCTCCCTCAGTTGTGTCCTCTTCTTTACTCTGCAAAGCTTTCTCCTCCTTTGTCTGGAGTCCCTTCTATGTCCCAATTTCTCCCTAGCTTCTGTGTATGAGGGAGAACATATGACCTTCCACTTTTTGTGACTGACTAATCTCACTTAGCATAATGTTCTCCAGTTCCATCCATTTCTCTGCAGATAACATAATTTTTCTTCTTTATGGCTGAGTGAAATTCCATTGTGTATATATCCCATAGTTTTGTAATCCATTCATCTGTTGATGGACATCTCGGCTGGTTCCATAGTTTGGCAATTGTGAATTGTGCAGCTATAAACATAGATACACATGCATTACTATGGTAGTGTGGTTTCCATTCTTTGGGGTAGATACCCAGGAATGGTCTTTCAACCCCTCTAAACCTGCCCAGTCCAGTCCAAGGAGTCCTGTTTTGATCCACACCTGTATTTCCTATGAGCTCTTTCTCAACTATAACACAGCATCTCTTCTCACTATCCAGCTCTCTCTTCTATTGTCAGCTAAGTCTCCAGAGCAGTGGGAGATCACTGCCTCCACTTCCTTGGCCTCATTCAGTCCTTGATCTCCTGTGGTTTGATTTCTCTCCCCAACCTCACAGGTGAAGCTGCTCATAGAAAGCTCAACAATGGCTTCCATTCAGTGGAAACCTTTCCATCCTTATAATTTCGAATTTCCTGGACACATTATACTTTGTCTTTGTTGACATTTTCCATTCACTTGCCATCGATAGCCCTATGCCCTGCTGTTTGCTGTCATGTACTTCTGGCCTCCTATACTTCCTCTTCTTGATGGAATTCTCCTCCTCATCCTGGTCTGTAATTGTGTTTGCTCCTGTGTGTCTATTCTTAATCTGCTTCTCTCTCCGTATGTTCCCCTTGCACAATTTTATCCACTCTCATGTTTTATGTACCTAACATGCTTATCCACAGTATCATCATCTTAGCAACCACACCATGCATATTAAGCTCTTGTTATGTGTATATTTGATACCAAGAAAGTTCATATTTTTGACTACTTATTATTTGCTGGATACCATATTAATCACATAAAACCTATGTTATAGCCCTCTAAGAAAAGGTTCATTATTTAATTTTTATAAATAAAAGTCCCCCAATCTTAAAAATAAAAAACAATTTCTAGCTAGTATTGTTGCTTATCACAAAGATAAGGTGGAGAATAAAGTTTTCTGGCTCCAAAATAAATAGTCTTCCCATTATACCATTTTATTGTTCTGGTCTTTATGCTTTCATTCTTGTTAAGTGGATAGAACATCTAAAAACCTAGTGTTTGGAGGTTTCTTTGAGACATAAACTGCTCCTTTACTGATCTCCATGCAATTATGTTTATATCAACATTAAAACATTTTTTGGCATGAGAAATGGTGAGCAATTATTCAGTGCCTACAAAATTTTAGCTCGAATATCCATCTATACCACAAAACCTTCTCCAGCACTTCTTGCTAATATTGAAAGCTCCCTCATGATTCTGAATTCTTTTTTATACTTTTATTGGTGCATCATAATGTAGTTCACAGTAATAATAACATACATGCACACAATACTTGGTGGGCTTTCCCCTGGCTCCCTTCCCACTCCACCCCTCTTCCTCATACAGGATATTGGGAATGGCATTGGTATTCTCACATATGTAAATAATGTCAATGGAATTCTTATAATAATTTTCTTTCAGCGCAGATTCTAGAATGCTTAATTTTAGTGCTGAACCATCTTGGTGGCTGAGGGTTAGGGTAGGTAGGGGTAGGGGGTAAACTCATAGAATTAGAAGCCTGAGACGGTTAAAGATTCTGGCTTTGTGACACCTAGAAATAGACTAGCAGATTGCTCAATACATATACTGTTAATTCTATTAAATTTAAAATTGCTTTGTGACCTCCTTTAATGCTGGAAAGAAGGGGAAAAGCTTAGCAATGTAAAAACTAATGCTGATGTGCAAAGGAAAACAACAAATGATTGATTATACAAGTCTGTAAGAGGAAGTATTTTTGCAGCTATTTCTAGCTCAGTAAATCAAAAATAGCTTTACCAGATGTGACTCCTAGTTTTCTATAAAATTCATCATTTTCTATATACATTTAAGGAGCAAAAAAATAATGTTTTATATATAGTAACACCCAAAGAAAATTAGGCTAGCCATTCAGCCTTATTCTTTCCTTCCTCCCTCCCTCCCTCCATTTCTCTCTCCCTCTTTTACTTTCATTCTTCCTTCCTTTCTTCTTTCTTTGTATCATTATATTTGTGTAAATGGACATTGATCTGAGTTGGGAAATTTTTCAATTGCTGAACAAAAGATATTTCAATATTATAACAATTTGTAATGTTGATTCAATAAGAATAAAGAATAAAACCTTGTGAATTTTGAGATTTCTTCCAGTTCAGTGATTCTATAATTCTATTAATGTAGCATTTTCACAACTATATGCTAAATATTTAATAAAAGCGAAATTCAAACTTGAACTTGATGGCTCTCAGAACTAGCAAATTCTACTTTGCTGTAGCTTTCTTGTCTTTCCTGTACCCTTATACTAATTAACTATTATTTAACCCCTCTTTCTCAGACAAACTGTTACTTTGCATCTGCTACAGAAGTATATGTCGCCAAAACAACATTTTTAGGTCAGAATTATCCATAAAACTATTTCACTTTTTTAACATAGTAACTTGGCCATATGAATCATGATTTAAAACAAAGACTGTTTATGCTTTTATAGGTGGTCCTCTGCTGTATTTTACTATATTTTATTACAAAAAAATAAAAAACTTTTAAAATTTTGGTATTTATAAGATTTATCTGAAATATTTATTAAAAAGACAGGTTTTTAGAAACTACTCCAAAGATTCCTGTCCAATAGTTTTTTTTGTTTTTTTTTTTTGAGGTACTGGGAATGGAACTCAGGGGCATTCTACCTCCGAGCTATACCCCCAGCCCTATTTTTTATTCTTTTTTTATTTTGAAACCGAGTCTCACTAGGTAGCTGAGGGGTAAGTTGCGGAGTGCCTCACTAGGTAGCTGAGGCTGGCCGCAAACCCGGATCCTCCGGTCTCAGCCTCCCGAATGCTGGGATTACAAGCATGAGCCACCACGCCCGGCTCCTGTCCAATAGTTTTTATGAAGAGCTGAGCTGTCTTAATTTTTATTAATCACCTCATGTGATTTTTTTTTTTTTTTTTTTGTACTAGTGATTGAACCCAGGGACATTCTACCTCCGAGATACACACCCAACCCTATTTTATTTTTTTATTTTGAAACAAGGCCTCACTAATTTAGGGAAGAGGGCCTGGCAAGTTGCTGGGTCTGGCTACAAACCTTAAATGCTCCTGTCTCTGCCTCTCATGTACTGGGAGTATAAGCATAAACTATCATGCCTGGCTACTTCATGTGATTTTAATGTTGGTTATATATGTGTTTCTCTGGAAAAAAAACTTTGAGAAATTCTAGTTTTCACCATTTACTTGATGACATTTTGCATGCCATACAGGGAATATTTTAACTTTCAATATTAAAAATATGGATGTGAGGGCGATCTGACTGCAACATCTGTCACCCCATTGATCACCAGGGTTGATTCGGCTGATCTGGCTGGCTAGGAGGGTGTCTGCTTCCTCCCTCACCGCTCCATGTGCGTCCCTCCTGAAGCTGCCCACTCGGTGGAAGAGGACAAACTTCCCGAATAGAGGAGGACCCATCTTCGGTCAAGGGTATACAAGTAGCTGCGCTCCGCTGCTAGAACCTCCAAACAAGCTCTCAATATTAAAAATATCAAATATCAGAGTGATAGCTGTAAGTTTACAAATATTTTCTGTGTGTTGAAATTATTCTCTCAGTGTAAAGACTTCTTATTTCAACCAAAATTGTATGTTGAAAGTTGCATTGAAAAATCATATTGGAGTATTTATAAGATTATTCACAATCTTACATACCAAACTTTTCAGTATTAAGAACTCAATTAATATTTCAACTATAATCATGATATCACATGATTACTAGTTAATGTGCTTATTAATATTGGGTTTCTCTGAGATTCTGATGTCAACAGAGATTAAACCACATGCTGGAATACATTAAACCAAAACTCTTTGGAAATTTAGAGTCTAAGTGCTATTGACTATGATCCAAGATGGAACTGCCTTCAATCAAGCTTTGACCCATAGCAACTCATGTTAAAGCACTTTGCTGGTTTACTTTAAGGCTTAAATGTAGTAGATTTAGTTAGGAAAACTGAATACATCAAAAACCAATGTTTAGATATAACAATACTGAAAGGGTAGAGAAATGATAAAAGATATACAAATTATGGCTTTTCTCAGGAAAGATTAAATTAACAGAATCTTCAAATTGGAAATAACCTTTGTGGCCATCCAGTCTCATCTTTTTTTCAAAATAAAAATGTCCTACTCTTGATTATCCATTTTCTAAACATGACCAAGGGGAGAAAGGGATCTACTTTTTGTAGAAATAATTTTATCCCCTAATGGTCAGCAATACTTATTAGAACAGAATCAACATTCCTACATTTCCCAGTCAGAACTAATCATAGAATAAGCCTGCTAACATTTTTATATAGAATATGCCCAGTTACATAGCATTTTATATAAACTATGTCCAGTTAGAATAGACAAAAGAACAAATTAATTTCAACCAAAAAATTATGATTTGTCTCTAATTGTAAAAACAATTGACAGAATAATTGTTCAGCCTGCTGCTATCATATAAATAGTGAAATTACCTCGGTGATGACAGCCAAGCAATAAGAAAACAGTAGCTATAATTAGCATTTCTATATTCATGCATTATGAGAAACCATGAGAATAATAGAATGTTTTAATAAACTCTTTTGAATTACTGTTAGTTTAAATTATCCAGCACTATTTGTGTGTTTAATAGCTTCACTGTCACTATCACATTCATTTATGGGCAACAGTCAAAATACATATGCTAGGTTAATAGCATGCCACAGGATTTTAAAAACATCCTTTTATCACTACTGAGAAGCACACATGTATACTTTTGATTTACACATGAACATCTACAGAAACAGAGACTCTACAATGGCTCTTAGTAACCAGTTTTGCAGTTGATCATTTTACAGTTCAAACATCACAAATATTTTGGATCTTATCCTACTTACCTTACTTTTTTCTTGCTCCTTCATAATAAATGTCCTTTGCCAGGAAATAAAAATAAACTTTCCATTTTTAGCCTTCTTTTTATGAAATAAAAGTGACTAATTTCATTGAATTCCTTTATTAAAGACATATGCACCGAGGACTAAGAGGCGGGAGGCAGAGTTCTCTGCAGGATGTATAGAAGTGCAGAGGCAAAGGCCTTCTTCTTCTAGTGGAAGTTATATGTTCTAGTAAGAGCAGAAGGCAGTATAGAAACAAACACACAAACAACAACAAAAACAAGCTAAACATAACTTTATGTAATGATAAATTCTATGAAAAATATTGTAGGAGGAGGAGAAAAAAGGAACTTTGTGCATATTAATAATCAGTCATCTTCCCCCTGACCAACCACCATTAGGCAAGCATTGGTATACATACTGCTTGTGTATGTCTATGTATATCTTGTGTGCATGTATCTACTCTAAACATTTCATCCCGTATTCTTAAACCTAATTATTTTGGATTCATCAATACATGTATTTTGGAAAAGATGAGAGATTTAACTCTTTTTCAGATAACATGATAGTGGATTTCAAATTTAAAGAAAATTTAAGCGAACTTTCTGCAAAGACTATTCTGGCTGTTTTTACAGTTAATAAGCTAGGTGTAAAAAAGCAAGGCATGTGGATGTCAATATTGACTCATCATAGCATATTTATTTAATTTGTAATATATTGAATATCGTACTTTATATCTTCTATACTTAAAAGATATATTATATATCTGGGATATTACTCAGGGAAAGGACAATTTATAGACTATGGCTGTCATATTTCAGAGTGAATTTATAGGGCATAACTGCTTAGTGACAAAAAAGGGATACAGGACAGGACTGGAGTCTAGTCTAGACTCTTAGGTTGAGCTTAATAAGTATGTTAGGCTTGGATGCCATTGGACATTATCCTGTCGCTTGTATTATTCTAGTCCCCAGTTGTTTCTCAGATGCATGACCAATATCAGGAAACCAAAAACATATCAAGATGCTCCAACTAGAGTGTAATGATCTGTGAAAGGCAGTTGGAAGACATTAAAATTCCAGGAAAAGTTTTGGGGAAAATTAAAAAATAACCAGCTTCCTGTGATAGAATAAGAATTCCTGCTAGTGTGTTTTTTGTTTTGTTTTGTATTCTGGAGCATGGAGCTGGCAAAAGTGTCATTGTATTAGGAGACGTATGAAGTACTAAGCACGTTAGAAGAAGTATGTGGGAAAAGAGGGCCAAACTGATTCCAAATATTAATTGTAACCTAAGAAACTATGAGGCACAAAAGCTTCAATATCTGAGTAAAAGTGTAAAGTTTGAAAGTGTTACCCAGCCGTCATTGGTCAGCAGTAGCTTTGCTCCAGGATCAGGGGAAGGATATAAAAAACCCTGAATCTCAGAGATGAGTCTTGGGGGCTTTTGGCGTTGGCTGACCTGTTGGGGCCTTGGCTGGCCTGTTGAGGGTTGGTGTAGAAGAAATGACTGATCTGTGTAGAACTCAGCGGGTTCACTATTTGCTACTTAGGTGGGAAAGTGACTTATGTCGAACCTCACTGTGTCTAAAATTGCTTTGGTTCCTTTCTCTGGCTTGTTCTATTTTGAAAATTGAGGAACTATTGAAACTCTGAGAGAGTAGGGCTTAATCTTAGGAGGAAAGAAGCAGAAGCAAGGGAAAAGAGGAAAAGGCTGCTAATATCTACAGGAAATCATATTTATAGAGGAAGGCAAGGTTATGGACATTATCATGGTAGAAACAATTTAACAAAATAGGACTCATTTTTGTTTCTTTCCATTTTAATATCGCCTCACAAACACCACCTCTCTTACACACCATGATTTATATAACTGGCTTTATTATTTCATTCTTGTTAGAGTTTTATATCTATTCCCTTCTCCCTTACTTTTATCTTTAGTGATTCAACATCTTCAAAAATGTGTATAATTTCCACATATCCCTAATTCTTATCTATGAAATATTTCCTCAATTCTTCCCACTATCCCTCATCATCCACTTCCACAACATTGCCTAAAGTATATTATAAAACCCCACACCAATCACAGTATTACCATGATGAAAATCTTAGAGCAAATGTACACAATTTTTAGAAGAAAGTCCAAAACTGACAAACATCTCTAGATTTGACCTCTAATTACCTTTCAGCCTCAGCATGTGTGGGTCATTTTTTCATTTCATGTTCTTATTACTCCATACTAATTCAAAGTTGCCTAAAATCAGATTTTGTTTTGCTAGATTCTGAGTATTTGCATTTTTTATTGTAATAATTTGTGCTTTGTATGTATACATATTTGTTAGGTATGTATTGATAGAGACAAATGTACACACATTTCTCATCTGACTCCTTCCCCAATTCCCACCCCGCTCCCTCACCCTCCCTCCCTCTCAAGTTCAGCTCAGTGAGTGACCTTGATATAATTGTGTAAGTACATCATGTGCCTTAGGATGCCCTCCTCCCACCCCCCGTCCATCCCCTTCGTTTAAATCAAATTCTTTATCAAGGGTCTCTACTTTTTCATCTGGGACCCTCTTATGCCCCATCTTCTCTCTAACATCCACATATTAGGGAGAACATATGCTTCTTTACTCTTTGTGACTGGCTAGTCTCACTTAACATAATGTTTTCCAGTTGCATACATTTCTCTGCAAAGAACATGATTTTGTTCTTCTTTATGGCTGAGTAAAATTCCATTGTGTACATATCCCATAGTTTTGTAATCCATTCATCTGTCGATAGGCATCTTGGCTGCTTCCATAGTTTGGCTATTATGAATTGTGCAGCTATAAACATAGATACACATACAAGTATTTGCATTTGCTGTTTCTATTTCTTAGAAATATTTTGCCTCATGATCCTTCACCACTATTAACTTTTCTATGGGTTTTCCACTATTATATAGAACACATCACAGCATATTACATTCGCCTTTCTGCTTCTGGTTTAGCTACATTAATATAGCTGTCACCTCTAGGATGTGAGTACCATGGAAGAATAAATTGTCTTATTCATATTTATTTGACTATGTCTTGGCTCAATGAGCCTTATATTAAAAGCAAACTTATATATAAAATATATATATATATATATATGAAGATACAGAGTTTTCTTTTAGCCTCTAGGGTCCTAGAACCTGTAATTTTAACATATTGTACATTATTTACTAGCTGCTTGATCAAGGGCATGTCAAGCTAGTAACTTTTCTCTGCCTTGATTTCCTCATGTGTAAAATAGAATTAATAAACACAACTATAACATGCAAACAGCCAAGGAAGTGTCTCATATACAATGATCATACATTAATTTTTTTTCCAATATGGCATATTGAACCCAGCACCTCGCACATGATAGGTATGTACTCTACTACTGAGCTACATTCATTTCTAATCCTTTTTCCTAATTTATTTTGAGACAGTCTTTTAAAATTACCCAGGATGTCCTCAAGTTTACTTTCCTACTGCCTCAGCCTCCCCAGTAGCTGAGATTAGAAATGTGTGTCACCAGGCCTGGCACATCACTGTTTTTGCTTATGATAATGAAGGTGATGATGAGAAAGATGTTAATGTCTGCCATTTGAATAAGAAGCTTGCCCAGCTATTCTGGGTCCTTTTTGATACTGTGAAAAGGGGGAATGGAGCCCATCTGCATTAAACCTTGTTATTTTCATAATGTTATTTTACATAATCCATACAACACAATTTCATTAGGAAGAAAGTTATAGCTCGATGGAAAAAACTCATTTTTCTAGTTCACAAAGCTTGCAGTGTATATATTAGCTGGCAGGCATTTTCTTTAGGACTTGAACATGGGTTATCTTGGATTATCTCCTTTAATTCTGTTAACAGCTACTTTGCACAATTGAGGACAAAATACTTCTAAATTCTCTAATCATAATTGTTGAAATATTGCCTCTGCCTGAGCACTCAACTGGAGTACCACCTTTAGATTCTCCAAATCAATGGGTCTTGAGTGGACCTAGGAATTTGTAGTTCTAATAAATTCCCAGGTGGTGCTGATGCTGGTAATCCAGGGACCACACTCTGAATAGTATAGATACATAATTTTCCATATTATAACTGTGCCACAAGTATTTATCCATTGTACATTTGATGGAAAGTTGTAGGGATCGCTTATGTTATGTGGCATTTGGCACTCATAGGCTCTGACCTTTCTTGGTCAAATCTGACCCCTCTGACCTAGGGAAGTCAGTGGGTGGGTCAAGGAAAGGCCTACCCACTCCCCCGCAGCTACCCGTGAGGAGATGGAGATCTGCTCCCACTGGCTCCCCCTCCCCAGCTTCACCTCCCTATCTGATCTTCCCATATATACTATTGTGTGTTGGAATAAAGCTGAGTTCCTGCAGCGCTGCCTGACCCGCGGCACACTCTCCCTATTGCTCAGCCCCCAATAGGCGAAGCAGCTAGCCTCCTTTGCTCTGCCCCGTGTGGCATGGGACGCAACACCAGTTGTGTGGAACTCTACAGAAAGTCATGTATACTATAAACCTGATCATTCTTATACATGTGAGTGGGGAAATAAACACAATAAAAATTACATAGATAATATAAATGAAATAAAAATAAAATATATAAAAATAAAAATAAGCAAATAGAAAATAAAAATAAACAAATAGAAAATGAAAATTGCAAGGCTATGATTTATGTATATATTTTTAAACAAATAGTATTTTCCCAAAATTCAAAAGTGGTATTACCAATTTGCATTCTACCAGTAAAAGAGACACTTTTTAGTTTATATTTGTTAACAGTTTTGTTTTTTTGTTCAAAAATTTTACTACATTAAGTATGCAATGGTGCTTCACTGTGATTTTTTGATAACTGATGATACTGATTATATTTTTACAAGCTTCACTTGATTATGCTCACTTGTAGTGACTTCTTTTTTTTAAAGGTTAATATTTTATTCAGGAACCAATGATGACTGGCAATTACTCATCAGAGACAGTTAACTTAGTAAGTTCCAATGATAATCACCTCTAACAATAAAGGTGGCAAACAGAACATGAGTAAAATTGTAACAGGAAAATAATCTCTTTAGAGTTCAACTGACACTGTCTAACAGGACACATACTTGAGATCCTTGAAACTGAGCTAGCCTCCTTGCCATACTCGAGGGGGGCGGGTCACAGGAGATTTAATAGAAATGGGAAACATGATGATGTCAGGATTATAAAGACGACATTTTTTGGTAAAAAAGAAAGTTCAATCAAGACAGTGAGAGGAGTGGTAAGTCATGCTGACTGGGGAAAGTTGTATAGATGTTTGGTTTTGAAATGAAAATTGTGGGAGGGAAAAGTCGTAGTAATCACCTCATTCTAACAGAGCAGTGTAATGCAATTAGATACAGAGTTTACAATAAAATAAGACTGAATTAATAAAGTTAATTAAAAAATGCAAAATTTGTTTACATAAAATGTCACACTTGATACCAGATGAAAGCGCAATGCAGTGATGTTAACATGTTAACATGCTACTGTCTTTCAAGAGAAAGAAGAAAGCCAGGCAGGAAGATCCAAGTAACCTTGCCTTGGTTAGGAAAGTACACCATCAAATATTGCCAAGTTGTGTAGCAGCCACCATTCAGCAAAAGGACCATAAATGAGACCACTCTTTTAACAGAGTTACAACAACATAGGTATATTTCTCCTAATAACTTGCAGTGGTTCTTTGTTTTTTGGATATAGGGACCGTGTCTATGAGGTGTCTAGGTAGGGATGACAGTCTCACAGAGACATTTGAGCTCCAGGGTAAAAATCATAGCACCAAGTAGGCCCAGCCATTTATGGTGAAAGAAATATATGGGGGATCTCCTGAATCTTAAATGAAACTTATGGAAATGGAAGCCTTACAGCTGCAATCTGTTCATGTCCCAGATCAGATGGAAGGACACGTATCTCCACAGAAACCTATGAATAAAAATAACTCCATTGAATGTAAAATAACTCCTTCTCCAACACTTCAGTCTTATGTAACACCCTGATAATTTAACCAGAGAGAGGAAAGTGGAGACCAACAGTAAATTTTCCTACCCAACAGAATAAGCCCTCAAAATGGTAGTGAGTTTCTTATTTCCTGTTCCATTGCGAAAGCTACAGATATTGTGAATAATATTATCATTTTTCAAAGAAGATATTCTTTTCATAATTTTAAATTTATTTTTTAAAACCAAATTTTAGTATTTATTGATAGCATTCCATTGCTTCTTTCCCAAATCGCAATCTTCATATTGGTTCAAATCAAATACTAGGGCTGGGAAAAGCATTAGTGCCAAACATACAACAGCTGCTAATTTTCCATGTCTTTGCTGTCAAAAGTTTTGTGACTATGTGTCAGTATACTGCATAGGGGAGGGGGATAAACAGGCTTTCCTAAACTTAAAGAAGACATCCCATATGCATCTGAACAATAAGTGCTGCATATCTCTTCAGGTGACGTTGTAAGAAGAATACAGTTACCTACATGGGCCCTTCTCAAACCAGTGTCCTCAGAACTGTGTATGCGTGACATAAAAATCACACTCTGTGTCCTTACTATTGATTTTAGATTAAGAGGCAAATAAAATATTGCATTGACGATCCAGAAAGAAATTTATAGAATGATCAACTCCTTCTCCCAGGGCTAGTGACATTTAGAAGCATTTTTGATTGAATAGTTCTAAATTTCTGTAAATCCAATGAGTGATTAAAATGCCATTCGTGTTCCATGACTACCCCTCATTGACATTGTGTCGTTTCATTTCCTGCTGGGTTGTGATGTACTTCAGCTCTCACAGGGATTAATGAATGAAAGAATGCAAAACAGTAAAATCAGCTAATTACTAATGTTCCAAATTAGAATGCACACTTAAGTTGCAGTTCTATTTTTTCTAAGGAAGGAATACAAAGCAAGAATTTATTTCAATGTTAGGAACTTTGTAATACATTTAATGTAACTTTTTTAAAATCAAGAATTATTGAACCATATGGGGGGAAGTAAAGTGTATTACAGAAGATCTGCTTCTATTTTTTTTTTTATTGTTTCGAAATAGGATCACCTTTTGGTTGCTACAAAAAGATTAATTAACAAGCTTAAATATTTTTTTAATTTCCAAATTAAAATTTCGGCATATACTATCATATGACACCTCAGATTCAGATGAATGTAAGAGGATCAGGGCTTTCTCCAACTTTTAAGAAATTAAATACTTTTTTTTTTCTGAAACATTGAATACATTTTTTTTAGAAAATATAAAATACACCCCCCTTCCCCAACCCTTGCCCCTCGCTGCTGGGATCTGCGTCCTCGGAACTGCAGCCAAAACTGCGCACTCTGGACCAGTGTCCTCCACCTCAAGCTGGGTCGCTACGTGCAGCAGCTACCGCGTCTCCACAACAGCCTCGGTCTCTATGGGTCCTCTTTCCCCCCGCGTCAGGGAGCTTGTGGAACCGAACCTGAGGTGAGCGACTTCGTCCGACCGGACCCCCAAGGGTCTAATATAGGTGAACCCACTGCGGTGCTGCGTGCCCAGAGTAGTGGCAGAATCCCTGAACCGAGCTCTGCTTGAGGAAAGTATTCCTTGCACAACAGTCGAGAAAGGAGATCAGGACGCCGTGTAGAAGTTGGCAGACCAGTCAGGCTTGGAAGTGATCCTTATCCGCAAATCCTTCCACACCAAAACCTCCTAGCATCCAAGGGCCAGTAGCACTCCTTCACCAACAAACCAACAAAGTTCCTCGCGCTGCTCCCCCGAGAGCTCCAGGGTCCTGCTCCAGGCCAGGTTCAAGCACAGTAAAGAGTTGTCCCACCAACTTCACCCCAGGCTTGAAACTGTTGCCTCAATAGAAGTTCTTCCTCCTTGGGATTTCCAAAGTTAGGCAGATACATGGATCCCACTAACGGGGTCTCACCAGGAAGGTCTTCCTTGAGATAAAGAACTGCCTGTTGATTTCCAGCGCCCACTGCTGGGGCAGTGATCTTGTGTGACCCCGAATTGTAATCAGGTTGGCATCCCTGAAATCTGTCATTTTTAATATAAAGCAAAATGCTTATGTATTTATTGGCTTCTCTTGAATTGAATGTTTCAGCCCACAACAATTGTACTTCATTTAAATGGTCTTTAATTTCTCTTGAGAATTTTGGGGGTTTTAATCTATTGGTCACACATTTCATTTAATAATTGTTTTAGATTTATAATTTATCTTACATATTTTTGCAGTTTTTGCTGTAAAATGTCTTATATTTTATTGAAGTTACTAATAACTATTTTATCTTTTTTGATCCTTTTGAAGGGGGCTAGTGTATAGAAAAGAAAACATTTTTGTTTGTATAGAATTATTGCCTTTTACCAAAATACTACTCAATCCAATAAGGGGAAGTCAGGTACTTTTTAAGAAATATTGTTGAAAAAAAATCATCAAACTTTATTTTCATCCATCAATATATTTATTTATTTTTTAAATTCATAATCAGGCATAATGGTGTACACTTGTAATCTCAGTATTTGGGAAACTGAGACAGGATAATCCCAGGTTTGCGGCCAGCCTCAGCAATTTAGGCTTTCAGCAACTTAGACCTTGTTTCAAAATAAAAAGTAAAAAAGGGCTAGGGTAGAAAGCTCCTGGATTGCATCCCCAGTACCACAAAAACAAGTAATCTTCAGTTCTTTATCTTTTATACGGAATCATCCTTCCTTAGAGCAGAGAAAGACTTTTTATATTTCCTTTATGACATGTATGTTTTTGAATAATATGTTCATTCTTTTTTTCCTTATCACCTCTCTCTCTTTTCTTCTTCTTCTTCTTCTTCTTCTTCTTCTTCTTCTTCTTCTTCTTCTTCTTCTTCTTCTTCTTCTCTCTCTCTCTCTCTCTCTCTCTCTCTCTCTCTCTCTCTCTCTCTCTTCTCTCTGTCTTTCTTTCTTTTGTCTTTTGTGGTACTAGTAATTGAACCCAGAAGCATTTGAGCTACACCCCCAGCCTGATTTTATTTCTTATTTGGAAACAGGGTCTCACTAGGTTGGTGAGAGTCTTACTACTTGCCAAGGCTGTCCTCAAACCTGTGATCATCCTGTCTCAGCCTCCCAAGTAGTGGGATTTCAGGTGTGTGCCATCATGCCTGGCAACACTTTTATTTCTATTTTATTTGCAGTATATAAAATTTTGGGCAGAGTATATCTTTCCAACATTTTCTTTCTTTTACTTCTTCCTTTTCAGAAATTGTGAGTCTAATTTTTTTTTCTTTTTTAAAACAAATATGTTTTATTGGTTGGGTGGTTTTTAAGATTTTCTAATTGTCTTTGATTTTTATAAATTATCCTATGATGTTTCTATGCTAAATTTTATTTTTAACTTTTTCATTCTTAAGGTTTATAGGGCTTCTTCAGTGCTTTCTTGAATTCTGTGTCTTATGCAATCATTTCAGGAAAATTAAGCTATTATCTTGAAAATACTGCTTTTTTTAGTGTTTTCGTTCTTCTTTCTGTGGGTCATCAGTTAGACATACATGTCTTCTCACTGTGATTTTTGTACTTTGGTTTTTCCATTATCACTCTACATGATGCCTTCTGACTTACTTTTAAGATCACTAATTTTTCTTCTGCTGTGTTAAATCTGCTAATAAAATTATACATTGAGCTCTTAGTTTTGTTTGTGATTTTTGCTTTGATTATTTGTTTCTTCAAATATGTTACATTACTTCTGGACTTCCAGATGTTTACCAATTTAAATTTTTATCATATCTTTGAACATGATAATATTATATTTAAATATATATTTAATATATATATTTATATAATATATTAAAATATAAATTTTATTTATATATTTAAATATATACATTTATATATATATATATATATAAATTTCTGAGACAGATGGGGGTTTATTCATTTGTCCAAAGCTGGGGGAAGTTCTGGTTTACATTCACTCTCTCCTATTCCCCACATTTAATTCTTCAGAAAGAAGAGCTTTGTGCTCCTGGCACTGCCTCTACCTAGATTCCAGATGTTCCCATGATCTGAGAGCTTGCCAAAAGTTTTGCTGAGTCTCTGCTAAATGCTCATAGACAAAAGAATTTAAAAACGCAAGGTTCAGCCTCAGAATCTCAGAGCTTCTCCCTTGACCTCATTTACACTCACAGTGGGCCACTGGCATCATTAGCACTTTGCCTTCAAAAAGACTTTTTCAAAGCATTTTGACCTGTTTTGTTAGTTTCCCTCAGGGGGATTTATTAGTTCAAATTATGTTAATCCATTATTGCTGGAATTAGAGGTCATTCCACCCACCCACAGAATTGGACCACCACTGTCTTTCCAAGCATTCATTTTCCCCCATTCTTTCTATTTGTTGCTGAAATTGTTACAACCCCTCATTCTGTCTTAAAAGTTTCAAAACCTTCCTCTTATGTGATATATATTTTTTATGTTTTTTTCTCTCTCACCCTCTTTTGGGCAATTTACTGTGTGCTACATCTCATAATTATCTAGGTTTTCTTTTGATTGTGACATCTGCTATTCAATCCATTAATTGAGAATCTGCTTTGTTACATTTAATGTTAAAATATTCTATTTGTAACTTATTAAAATTAGATGACTCTTTTTAACTAGTGTTCATTTTTATTCACTGTGGATTCCCTTCCACCCATATCTTATAGCATTTTAAACATATTTTATCTATGATCTCTTTCACATACACCTGTTATTTTTAGTTGTGTGTGTGTGTGTGTGTGTGTGTGTGTGTGTGTGTGTGTGTGTGTGTGTGCTTTACTGGAGTTTGAACCCAGGGGTGCTCTGCCTTTGAACTACACCCGCAGCCCTATTTTATTTTTTTATTTTGAAACAGTCTTGCTACATTGCTGAGGGAAATTGTATTTTTAAAATTCCTTTTCAGCTTAATAGAAAAGAAATTTGCTTTTGCACTCAGTACAATGGGCTTCCTTTCTTCTCTGGGAAATTAAAATTGGCATGAGTTTGGTATTCATGTGTAAATCAGCTCTCAATCTGATCTGATCTTCACTAACCTCTCCAACATCTCTCACCAGTCTCTCCTATCAGAATGTATAATATAAAAATGTATGCATGAGCTACTCTGCATTTCAAGTCTTATTGCATCTTGCTCTGTTTTAACTCAAGGATTTTATAAGTGCCACTTCTTCTGCCTGTTCTTGTTCCTACACCTGTTCTTTCACCTGTTTCACCTGCACTCATTTTCTTGGTTTCAGTTTCATGACATTCAGGGAAGTCCTCCAACTCTTGATGTTTGGATGAGACACCTCTTATGTGTTCTCATACTCTCTATATTTTCCTTAAGATATTATCTTTCAACTATATTATTTTATTTGCTGAATTCCCTCGAGTAGACTAAAAGCTCCATGAGAACAAAGAACATGATACTTGTTTGCCAATATATACTCAATGCCTAATGCACATAGAAGATCAATGTGCAATTTCTATGAACTGAATTGTGTCTCCCTCATTTTTTGAAGTCTTAACCTCCAATGTGATGGGATTTTGAGATAGGGGGTTTGGTAAATAATTAAGTTGATATGAATTCAGGAAGGTAGAGCCCCTGTGAAAGAATTGGTATTCTTCTGTAAGAGAAAACAAAGCATTCGTTCCTCTCTCTCTCTCTCTCTCTCTCTCTCTCTCTCTCTCTCTCCCACACACACACACCTCTTTTTTTCCTTTTCTCTCTGTCTACCAGATGAAGATATGAAGATGTAGGGAGACAGTGGCAGTCTGTAAGTCAGGAAGAGAGCTCTTCCCAGAATTCTACCATGCTGACATTCTGATCTTGGACTTTCCTCTTCCAGAACTATGAGAAAATTTTTGTTGCTTAGGCCATTGATTCTGTAAAATGATGTTATGACAACCCAAACTGACTAACACACTTTTGATTGATTGAATGAGTGATTAAGTAGACAAATAAATGATGGAGTGATTAATCGATAAAATTTATCTTATGATCCTAGATCATATTTGTTATATTTTCTCACACTTATTGAGTGGATCTTTTCTTAAATAATATAATATTTTGGCTCTAATCTCCAGGTCCTCTATTATATAATTAAGATTTTGTGTTTTATGTTAGGAAGCTATTTTCCAAACATGATTTAGGAAGAACTTGGATCTGGTTAAAGAAACACTAGTACTAACAGGTCTGACATTTTTTACCATTGAGAAACCATTGCTATAATCACATTAATCACATTGAAGTAAATTGACAAGCCAGAAAAATTACAAAAAACCCTGAAGAGTTAAAAGTCACTTACATGTAAATTAATAACACAGAGAATGTAGACCATTACACTATATATATATACTGAAAGAGGTAAATATATTTGTGGGATGATGAATGGAAGGAGATTATATGTTCTGATAGGTTTGAGGAGATAGAAACCTTCTTAAAGGAAATGCCTGCCATTTTCACATCTATTTAGAGATAACTCCTTCAAGGAAGAAAGAATATTATTATAGACATTCTTAAGCTAAGAAGTCACAGTGTTGTTAAGTAAAAAGAATTTATCTAATATTCAGAAGACCTAAATTTTGGCCACATGGTAGTAAATAGTGTTTTTCTAATCCTCTTTAACTCTGTGGCACCTTTCTCCTTGTTAAAATATGTGTTTACATTAGGCTGTATTATGCGCCTTGGCAGGGAGCAGACCTCTGTGGATTGGGACTGACTTTTCTTGGCTCATGTGAGGTCTCTGCCCCATGCCGTGTCCTTCCTCTTTCTGATACCTGGGCAGAAGGAGGTGCCACTTATCAGGAGCATGCTGAGTTCTTTGTTTCTTTCTGAGCCTGTAATACTATGGTTTCTTTATTTTAAAATGTATTTTAATTAATTTTATTTTAACAGATTCATAAAAGTATTAAAAATTGTCCAGAGTAATAGAAAATCATGGGCTGTTTTCATCCATACATACATCATGCAATGTTTAATTCAGGTCAAACAGATCCATCAACTCAAACACGGATCATTCCTCAATTCGAAATCCTTTCTCTTGGCTTTTTGAAGTGTACAGCACCTAATTGTTATCTAAGTTATCCTACTTCTTTCTGCAGTCTTCACAAGGGTGAGAGAAGCTCTGGGCTCTGCTTCTGACACCTCCACTCACAGTGGGCCACTGGTATCTGCACACCTCTGTTGACCAAGGCAAGGCCCGTGGTCAAAATGAAGCTCTGAGATTGGCAATACTTTATACTTTGCCTGTTGGAAGGAGGAAAATGAAGGAAGCAATAATCCCACACACTGCACTACCTCTTAGAGTAGTTGAGTAAATTAAGTATTTTTATTTTATTTTGTCACAAACAGTATTCAAGCATAAATATTAACATGAGAAATAATAGGCACCAATTTTAGCCAATGGAACATTATTGTAGACATTAGTAACAGATTTTAAAAAAGCCCAGTGGCAAGGAAAAATAACTAAAAAGAAATGATAATTGAAATGAAATGAAATTAAAAGAATATAAGGCAGAATACATAACAGCTAAAGCCATTTATTAAAGAATTTTAAACAAGAGAGAAATTTCCTCATAAACATTTTCTAGTATGGTCTAGGTTGGCACAGGGTTTTGCTAAGGTAATGCTTACTTGTAAAGTATTTCTGCCCAAGAAATACTATGCGATATATTCTAATAATCAGCCATTAGGAGATTCTTGTTATTGCTAAAACTTTAGATGTATGCTTATGTTTTTTGTTTTTGTTTTTTTTTTTCTTTTTGAGAAAGCAGGGAACAAGCACTGTGCAGTTGTGTGCCTGGTAAAGCACCACAATTTAATCTTGGATTTTTCTTGCTCCAGCCTCTAGGTAAGTAGTGACTTTTGCAATACACATATCCTCTAAAGCCAGAATGTTATGAATTCTTGCACCATCAATTATGCCTTCTGACTCTTTTCTGGTGGCTTCTTTACCTGGGTTCATAAAAGCTGAAGAATGCACTATTAATAATGGAGGGATAGCCTTCTGTTGGATCGGTATTTTATTCTATCAACCAGTACATGATGCTTATATGATTACTTTGAGTCTTAGCTCTATTTTTTATTTTTAGTCATCCCTTCCACAATCCATCATAGTCTGTTTTCTGCCTCTATCATTACATTTAATTTATTGGAATGAATGCTACTAAAAGATTACTAATATCAGATGCAATGGACAACCTCTAATTCTTATCTTACCATGGCCCCTTTGATATTTGGCACTTTAAGACATTCTTCTTTGAGCTCTCTCTTTCTTAGGCTGTAGTAACATCTACCATTGATGCCCCTTTCATCTCAATAACCACTCGATCTTCTTTCTTGACCATCCTCTGTCATTCTTTTATAAGGTGAGGTTTTTGAAAGATACACCCTCAGATCTTCTTTTATAAATATAAGATAGTCTCATCTCTAACCATGATATAGCCATCATCATTTAGCTGAAATATATGTTTCTGAGCTCCAGATTCATGATTCTATCCCCTTGTCTATCCTCACTTGTTGGACATGGATCTAAAACTCTATAAGTCTGATTTGAAACCATTGTTCCAAAGACTCTGCTCTCCTCCTCCTCCCGCCTTTGTTTTTATATCTCAGTTAATGGTGAAGTTTAAAAGGAGCTCAGTCCTACACACTAAATAGAAATGGTTATAGGATATGATTGTTTTTACCCATCCTATTTTACAGAAATAGTTATGGCCTAAGAGTATTTTTATCCATGCTATTTTACATTTAATGGAAGTAGAGTCGAATAGATACGGTTTTTGCTAAATAAACATTAATTTCCCATTTGGAGAATGTGCTTACATCTTTTCTAGGAGTTATTGTGTGCATTTTTCAAAGTGACTTTACTGCTGGAAAAATTTCAATCTTATCAACATGGAGACATCTATTTTTTTAATCTGTATTTTAGCACCTAATGTATTGCTAATTACAATGGTTATTAAAAGAAAATTCATTAACTTTTAATATCATTAGCATATATTTGTAGTACTTTGTACTGTATATAAATAGCCACATATGATTTTTTAACTTTAAAGTGTTAAAATTACATTAAAATTACCTTTGCTTTGCCTTTCACATTAAAATTTTATTATTAAACATGCTCTTATGCCTAGAAACATGCCATTCTAAATTGAATTTTACTTGCCCATTGAATAGAGAATATATTAATAAACTAACTTACACTTTGTGAAGTAAATGCACCTTATATTCTTGAACAAGTTGAATTTGTAAAGACCACAACAAGGAAAGACATGAACTTTGAAATTTATTTATTTATTTATTTATTTATTTATTTATTTATTTATTTATTTATTTATTTATTTATTTATTTTTGTGGTATTTGGGGTCTAACCTAAGGGCATTCTATCTCTGAGCCATGTCCCCAGCCCTATTTTTTAATTCTTATTTTGAAACAGGGTCTCACTAAATTGCTGAGGGCTTCACTAAGTAGCTTAGGCTGGCTGCAAAACTGTAATCCTCCTCTCTCAGCCTCTCAAGTACTGGGATTATAAATGCCTGGCTTTTTACATTTTTATTTTATTATGTATATTATTTTATTTATTTTATTTTATGGTACTAGGGACTTAACCCAGAGACACTCTGCTTCTGAGCTATACTCACAGCCCTTTATTTTTCATTTTGAAACAAGGTCTCCCTAGGTTACTGCATTCTGACCTCAAATCTGCAATGCTCCTGTCTCAGTGTCCCAAGAACTGGGATTACAGGCAGACACCACTGCACCTGGAAAACTGTGAGGTTTTAAGTGAAGCAACTTCTTAGCTTTACACATTCTCAGGCAGTAGGGAAAAAAAATGTTGGCTTTGTACTACTTATCAGAATTATTCCTCCAATATGGTATAGAATGAAGGAATGATGCTTTGAAATATAGTCATCCACTTGAAAAATACATGAGAACAACTTCTATCATTACTTGTCCCCTGGGATTTATCAGTGGTCACTTGTATCCAGAGAAAACCAAGGTTTCCAAATGCCTGTTGTATCAAGGGCAACAGCAACATTACCGTTAGCACCAGGAATTCAACCAAGGATTAAATACCTTGAGCAGCTGTTTGGCTTCATTTCTCTCATTGCCTAAGTCTCCCAGGACTTAATTTTTTTTTTACTCAGGAGTGTATTCTCAGGTTTTTATCTTTGAATCCTAATCTGAAGACCATGTCTCAGTTAAAACCATTATTCACAAAACTGTTTCTCTTTTTGGAACATTTGACAGTAAGTACATTTCTAAATGATGAAAAATGGTTACTTTTGGCCTTTTCCCAAAATCATAGCTCCAATGGCCTCTACGAAATATTTCATATTAATAACAAGACATGTTCTTTCTGTTTTGTCAGTGTAAAAGTGCTCTATGCCTAATAAAAGTGGTTTGGAAAATAGAAAAAGTCATTCACCCAAATTGGTTAATGTTTTGGTAGATTTCATTTTAATTTCCCTTCCTTTCTTCTCTCTTTCCTTCCTTCCTTTTTCCTCTCTCCCTCCCCTCCTTTCCCTCTCTCTCTCTCTCTCCCTCCATACACACACACACACACACACACACATATATGTAACTATTGATATAAAAAAACATTTATACTAAACATATGATACTATATCCTATATTTCCACTTAATATTATACTAATACATTCTCTTCATTTTCATATAGAAAAAATTAAATGCCTAATATTCCTTTGATTTGATACAATCTATATTTCTTCACATTCTACTGAAGATTGTAAATTTAGATTATTTTCAATTGCTCATGATGTATGTAATGCTTTTATTCTTAATGAAATATTAAATAATGGAAATGTCTATAATAGAGTCTATGAATAATATTGTACAGCTACTAATATCTGGCATTAGATTTTTACTAGTATCATCAATTTATGAGAGTACAATTTTTATTTTGCTCTTAATACCTTCGGGTATTTCCTAATGTGAATGGTTAAAATAATATATTAATATTTTAAATTTATAATGCTGATACTATCAAAGAGAATATATCTATTCAATATTTTTAAATGTTGCATTTATTCTTTTGTGAATTGTGAATAATAATTTATAATAAATTAATAATTTATGGTATAAATTGATAATGAAATATAAATTTATTCCTGTTCTCCATTTACATATTGGGATCTTAGCCTTTTTCTTAGTATTTTATATACTCTGTTTCTTCTTTTATAGATAAAGATGTTAATCATTTGGACCAATAAGTTTAACCTATAAAATTTTTATGTGATAATCATATCTTTTGATTTTATATTTATAGAAAATACATTTAATTAATTTCATTTTTCTCATTTAAA